>JAVTVY010026147.1:0-10580 GCA_036873755.1 Hanleya hanleyi | reverse complement strand
ACTGGTGATGCGATGAAGGAGAGCCCGTCTATACCCACAGTTCAGAAGAGCCTGGATATCCAGCCGGACCCCACCGTTACGGTTTTGAGTCATACGCCTGACAACATCGAACATTTTCTGGACGAGCCCATAAATGTTCCTAGCGATCTCTTACAGGGCGCCCATCCAGTGAGTGACATCTATCGGCGCCATTGGTCCATGATACGGCACTGTTTCCACGTCATCGCCCTATTCAAGATATCTACAATTTCCGACTGACCGACCTCGCCCGGTTACGCAGCTGCGTGGAAGCCATCTTCAACGATCAAACTACGGCCTTCAAGTTGAATCTGGCGTTTGGTTATGTGCTACAGCATAAGGACACAGACCAAGCCCGATACTTTTACCCGAGCAGTAACATCCAGGTATTTGACCAACCGTTTACCATCATTAACCGAGTGTCGCTAGAGACGATGCTGGAGAAACTGAACACCGTGGATCCCTTGGAATGGGCCCGGCTGCAACGCCCCAACACCAAGTGGACAGTGGACAGTGTGACCAATGTTACGTTCTTCGTGACCAAGCTGACCGACCAACCCATCGGGTGAATGTATTCACCCAGGCACTGATAGATACTCAGAATGCACAAGCAACTATCTGAGGATATGTTGCCTCAACGGTATCCTGGGCTGCCCGATGATGATTAGAATAAACGGTTCAAAGCGAACATGGCCGAAGATGGAACTTTCTGAAATGAAGACTTCTGATTGGACAAGAATACATCTAACGGACAGGAACGAATATGACAGATGCAAATGGTGGCCTCTGATTGGACAAGTCTTCTTGAATTGTAACACCAAGTGGATAGTGGAGATAATGACCAATGTTGCGTTCTTCGTGGTTAAACTGACCACCACCTCCATCGGATGAAAGCATTCACCCATGCACTGATAGATACTCAAAATGCGCAAACAACTATCTGAGGATATGTTGCCTCAACGGTATCCTGGCCTGCCCGACGATGATTAGAATAAACGGTTCAGATGGCACTTTCTGAAATGGAGACTTCTGATTGGACAAGAATACATCTAACGGACAGGAACGAATATGAAACATGCAAATGGTGGCCTCTGATTGGATAAGAATCTTCTTGAATTGTAAATATACCCAACGCGGCTCCCCCAGCGTGGGTATGATGTAACATTGGGGAAAATAAACTATATGAAAAAAACTTCTTGTTGTTGTTGTTCTCTCATGTGTCATCCTTGTTGTTGCTGTTGTTGTTCTCTCTCTGGTCTATATCATGGCGTTATGTTAGAGTGTTAAGGTGTAACGACGGGCGTTGACGGGCATCACTGCATTTCGAAGAATTAGTGACAATTCCATGGAATATCAGAGCTTCTGAGCTATTTCACCAGGGCGTTGAAGCATTAAGAATGGTGTTGGTGGGCGTTGCTACAAAATGACACCTCACACGGTCCATTTGGACCGCGGATGGTCCATCTCTACACCAAATACCTTCCTGCACTGCCCCAAAAGGCCCACTTTCGCTACAACTTGTACTAATGACGTCATCGATGACGTCACAGATGCTGCAAATATTCCTGAAATCGGGGTCTATACTCCGAGAGCTATAACATGACACATCCCATGACGCATTCGCAACGCGGATGGTCCATCTCTACACCAAATACCTTCCTGCACTGCCCCAAAAGGCTCACTTTCGCTAATACTCCTACTGATGACGTCACAGATGACGGGAACATCCCTCAATTCGGAATGTACACCCCGAGAACTACAAAATGACACCTCCCAGGACGCATTCGCAACGCGGATGGTCCATCTCGACCCCAAATACCTTCCTGCACTGCCCCAAAAGCTCACTTTCGCTAATACTCCTACTGATGACGTCATCGATGACGTCACAGATGCTTCGGACATGCCTCAATTCGGAATGTACACCCCGAGAGCTAAAAAATGACACCTCACACGACGCATTCGGACTAAGGATGGTCCATCTCTACACCAAACTCACCCTCACGCACCCACAAAATGTCCACTTTCGCTACTACTCGTACCGATGACGTCATCAATGACGTCACAGATGACGCGGACATCCCTCAAATCGGAATGTACACCCTGGAACTAGGGGGAGATAACTGTATTCACAGGCGAGCCCCGTTAAGCCCGGCGACCTATATACCACCCATACCCCATATAGGCATTTTCCCAGGTTTTTCGATAAAGTCCGTTTTCCGTTTTTTTTTTTCAGGAAAAATTTTACATGCACCCACCCCATTGCCTGAATGCCTCTTCACCTAGGCTTCACTTTGATACCTCACTCGACCCATTGGACCATTAGGGGCTCCCCTAGCTCCAACACGTCTATTTCCATACCCTTGGGCCACCGCGCATGCGCAGAATGACCCTAATTCAACCCCACACCCATCCCATCTGATGCCCCTTCACGAATGCTTCACATGGATACCTCATACAACTCCATCGGTCAATTAGCGGCTCCCCTAGATCCCAAAACGTCTATTTTCATACCCTTGGGCCACCGCGCATGCGCAGAATGCCGATAGTTCAACCCCACACCCAGCCCATCAGATGCCCCTTCACGAATGCTTCACATCGATACCTCACTCGACCCCATTGGTCCATTAGGGCTCCCCTAGCTCCAAAACGTCTATTTCCATACCCTTCGGCCACCGCGCATGCGCAGAATGCCGATAGTTCAACCCCACACCCAGCCCATTAGATGCCCCTTCACCTAAGCTTCACTTTGATACCTCACTCGACCCCACTGGACCAGTAGTCAATCCCCTAGCTCCAAAAAGGCTATTTCCATACCCTTGGGTCACCGCGCATGCGCAGAATGACCCTAATTCAACCCCACACCCAGTCCATTAGATGCCTCTTCACGTAAGCTTCAATTTGATACCTCACTCGACCCCACTGGACCAGTAGTCAAGCCCCTAGCTCCAAAAAGGCTATTTTCATACCCTTCGGCCACCGCGCATGCGCAGAATGCCGATATTTCAACCCCACACCCAGTCCATCAGATGCCCCTTCACGAATGCTTCACTTTGATACCTTACTCGACCCCATTGGTCCATTAGGGGCTCCCCTAGCTCCAATACGTCTATTTCCATACCCTTGGGCCACCGCGCATGCGCAGAAGGCCGATATGTCAACCCCTCACCCAGCCCATTAGATGCCCCTTCACCTAAGCTTCACTTTGATACCTCACTCGACCCAATCGGACCATTTTATCTAGGGACTACTTTTTCTCCGCGGAAGCTTTTTCCCGAGACCGAATCACCGCCAAAACCGCGGCCAGACCGCATCACCGCGGATGAATGCATCCTGAATACATCCCCTGCAGCAATTGGAACTCTCCTGGATTGGAGGTAGCTTTTGGTCTTTCTGCCGGAACTATGCACTCATTGACCTTTTGTGACCCTCCCGTGACCTCCCTAATATGCAAATTTTTGAGGTCAAAAGACCACCATTTACGCTTTGTATACTACTGACGTCGCGTTTCTTTCCTATGTTTTTGCATTGTAAAACTCGACACAACGGAACTCGACGTCGCGTTTTCAAAAGGCGACGTCGTGTTTCACCCACGTCTTGTTTGGCAATGTTAAAAGATAGGAAAGAAACGCGACGTCGCGTTTTAAAACGCGACGTCGTGTTTTTTAAAAGGCGACGTCGCCTTTCGAAACGCGACGTCGCCTTTTGAAACGCGACGTCGTGTTTCAAAAGGCGACGTGTTTCAAAAGGCGACGTCGCGTTTCAAAAGGCGACGTCGCGTTTTTAAAAGGCGACGGAAACTTGGCACAAATAGAACACCATATATTTCCGAGGTCCAAAAATACCACACTAACCAGGTTGTCTTTGTCAATATTTGTATACATCTACCATGAATGTGGGTGGAACAGCTGTGAGTGCAGTTTGGCGGGAATTAATTGTCAGATGTTCTGTAGTGATTAAGCGAGTTAGGGTTTAACGTCGCGCTCAGCAGTATTTCGGTCACATATCGACGATATAACTAACTACGATATGATTAGCTGGACATGTGCGACTATCCATGTACAGCCATCATGATACAGTTCCCAACGATACAGTTTACTGCAATGGTTGTTTTAGCTTACAAGTTTGGCGTCTGGTTACATCATGACTAATTTAGCCCTTCATAAGCCATCACGCCAGCTACGGCCTGTCTCGCGCGAGACCATATCGATTCTGAGCGCGAGAACGGCTCAGGGTGTACGCTCCTAGATTTTACAATTTATTTTCTCTGAAATCAGGCAAAGTACTACTTTCTAGGACTTTTAAGTTTAAGTGTAACAGGTTTTGCAGGAAAGAATTAATCAAAACAATGGTTTCAATCACTTAAACCAACTACATTTGTATATACTGCGTTTACTGAAGAAATAAATGTTAGTTTTCCGTCCTCTAACTGCCCAGATAATGGATGGTAAAACGGAATTGCCTATTGTTTTGGGACGAAGCCGCAGGCTGAGTCCTAAAACATAAAGGCAATTCCGTTTTACCATCCATTATCTGGCAGTTAGAGGACGGAAAAGTAACATTTATTTCTATTCTAAAGCATCATTTACAAATGTTACCAATGCTAAATAAATGAATAAATGTGGTCATCGTACTCATTTGGAATTTCTTTTACACCTGACAACAAACTCTGATAGACCCGTCCAGATCATCTTTTCCGGCGTTCCACTGGAGCCGGTCTATTCTCTCAGGCGAGGGGTGTGGAGTGGGAGAGGGGAGGGGGTGATGAAGCTCAGGGAACGATATTCTTGTATTTCAGTGCAGAGACAATGTTTACACTCGTTTTAAAAAATACAGGCTTCATGTGGACGCGATATAATGTGCGATAAAGAATGATTTATACCAGATTCCAATAATTATCCCACGCCGATTACGGCGTTGATCTGTATGACCTCGAGACAGTTGCCATCACAGTTTTGCTGACTCCGCCCTCGAGCAGCGCGCGAGTCTACTGCCGACACAAGAGCACTACCGAATGATTGTGATGGATTCTAAAAATTCTGGAGGATTTTTTATTACACGAGATAAGATATACACTCCCTGAAATTTTCTGTCGCGTTGCCAAGCAATTTACATCCCCATATATCAACATAGCTTAGCTAAAACAGGTGCACCGCCTCCTGTGAACAACGGTCGGACTGAAATCTTGAGTGACAGCTGTCGTCATTGCAATGTTGCGATTTACGCGTGTGGGTCATTCAGAAATTTACTACAATTGCCACGCCCCCAGATACACAGACTCAGCGAAACGACAAGAATCATGCGAAATAATTAGCATTTGTAAGCCTTTCGAGTCGCAAAACTAAGTGAAAACAGATAATGTAGTCAATAATCTACTGAAAGTCGAAAATCGCGAGTAATTCTCACTTATAGCCTTTTACTATGGAGCAGACGGTGCGATAACCTATCCACCCCGTTCAAATCGTATTTGGAATAAGTCCATTTTGGAATAGAGTCACGTGAGAAAGGGTACTATATCGTCCAATATAGGACAGCAATCTCCATATGCTTTCAATATAAAGATCAGGCAGATGCTTTAGAATTTGTATTTTAACCACATCCCAGTATAAACTTTTGTAATTTAATGTTTTAGCAATTTTATCGGTTTATTCTTACTTCTCGTCAGCTTATCTCTTCATTCATTTATCCCTTTTAGCTATGTATCTTTATATTATGTCGTTTGTATATTGTTATTCTTACCCAGGCAAATAATCCTTGTCATATGAGTCTCACTTGCTTACCCAGTAAATCACGAGATGATGCCGCTCACCACAATGTCTGAAAAATGTATTTGAGAGAGCGACTCCATCAGTGAGTCAGCTAGTGACAACTATTGAGCATGATATATCCCACCCACGAAAAACTATCAGAAATATTCACCCTGATCGTTATTTCACACATTTCAGAGCCTTGTTACATGCACTTAAGTGCTGCAAACAACTCAATCTAGGTGGCTTATGATTGCTTTTTCAGTTCGTTTCGTTGACTTCTTTTCGGACAACGTTTATCGGTGTTAGAGGAATTTAGTGTTCCGAACTCCTGACTTGGAGTTGTCTTCCTGAAGTGTTTCTCGCAGATGTCTGGTAGCTGAGAGTGATGATGCGTCTGGACGATCACCACCCCCTGACAAATGCAGTTGATGCGCCCAGGTACGGACAAGGGAACAGAGGCAAACCAATTTATGTTAAGCACATGACGAGTGACGTCCCAGCCGTGACCGCGCAGTGACAACATGGTGTAGTGCCTCGCTGCATTGGCCCCTCAGCCTTAAAAGTATTATGTTTGTATATGGCAACATACAAATGGTTGAATGAAAGATGAGGATTTTGAACATTGGGGATCAGGCTTTGCAATATTAAAGTTCCGGGCATTCTGAGATAGGTCTACGGCCCGGACAAAAATGTACAAGAGAGCATTATTAAGGTTGCGGAAGAAGGGAAGTAACCCCGAGACAAAAACACCAGATTGGACAGTGTACATCTGAAAGGTACTAATCATGTAGCAAGCACATTTCAAGGTGTCCAAGAAGTGCTAAAGTGCAATAAGTAGTAAAGTGCTATTAATGTAGCACAATGGTTGGCTGAGGTACAGAACTATTTAAGATGCACATCTGCAAGAAAATAAGTTTCAAAGTTTCAAATCGTCTCTCACTCGACTAAATTGATCTTTCAGATTAGCTACTGGTCAGTTAGAGGAAAGTGTCAAAATCACATTTTAAAAGATAGGGGAAAAATTCAGATCCAGCATGTAGGTAGGCTGAAAAATCAAGTGTAAATTTGAGTTTTCCCAATATATTTAGAGAGCAGAAATTTTAGCTGTTGTCGACAGTTTGAGGATATTCTAAATTCAGTATTCATTCTCAATTTATATAAGTGCTCATTTGCCTATAACTGTCGGTTTTGTGGGATATATCAGGTGACTTCCGGTAAACGAGGGGTAACGACACCCCTGAATGGAGCGGATAAAAAAAAATCTAAATCCAGTAGAGAAGCATAATATTCACTACTCAATAAGACTATATCTTTATTTTCGTCGAACCATAACAGTAGTAACCAAAGGACCGTTCGAGCCTTATTGGTGTCAGTGCGCATGCGCGAGAAAAAAAATGGGGCGGTATTGGGGCGGTGTGCGCAGGAGTGTTGTGCGCAGATATGACGTCACTTCCGGTCTGCCTGAATGGGGCGTGACCTTGCGGCCATTTATTTCTCCGCGGTGATGCGGTCTGGCGGTGATGCGGTCTGCCTCCGCGGATCGAAAGTAGTCCCAAAACCGTGGGTTTTCGTGAGAGTGTTCGGCAATCTATAGGGACCGCTAGTGGACCGATTGGGTCGAGTGACGTATCAAAGTGAAGCATTCGTGAAGGGGCATCTGATGGGCTGGGTGTGGGGTTGAAATAACGTCATTCTGCGCATGCGCGGTGGACAAAGGGTATAGAAATAGCCGTTTTGGGGTCTAGGTGGGCCACTAATGGTCCGATGGAGTTGAGTGAGGTACCAATGTGAAGCATTCGTGAAGGGGCATCCGATGGGCTGGGTGTGACGTGGAACTGACGTCATTCTGCGCATGCCCGGTAGACAAAGTGTATGGAAATAGCCGTTTTGGGGTCTAGATGGGTCACTAATGGTCCGATGGAGTTGAGTGAGGTATCAATGTGAAGCATATGTGAGGTGGCATCTAAGATGATGGATGTGACGTGGAACTGACGTCATTCTGCGCATGCGCAGTAGAGAAAGTGTATGGAAATAGACGTTTCGGGATCTAGGTGGGCCACTAGTGAGCCGATGGAGTCGTATGAGGTATCAATGTGAAGCAGTCGTGAGGGGGCATCCGATTGGACTAGTGTCTCGTTCGTTGTCAACATTGTGCGCATGTGCAGACAGGGAATTGTGCGAAAAAGGGTGCGAAAATAGACGTTTTGGGGTCTAGGTGGGCCACTATTGCTCCGATGGGGCCGAGTGAGGTATCAATGTGAAGCATTCGTGAGGAAGCATCCGCCTGGACTAGTGTGTCGTACATTGTCAACATTCTGCGCATGCGCAGACAGGGAATTGTGGGAAAAGGGTATGAAATAGACGTTTTGAGGTCTAGGTGAGCCCCTAATGATCCTATGGTGTCGTATGACATCTTATTTTGAAGCTCTCGTGAGGGAGCATCCGTCTGGATTAGTGTGTCGTTCGTGTTCAACATTCTGCGCATGCGCAGACAGGGAATTGTGGGAAAAGTGTATGGAAATAGACGTTTTGGGGTCTAGGTAGGCCACTAATGGTCCGATAGAGACGAGTGAGGTATCAATGTGAAGCCTGTGTGAGGGAGCATCCGCTTGGACTAGTGTGTCGTTCGTGTTCAACATTCTGCTGCGCAGGTCACGTGGTTTGGTGGGTGTTGTGTGACGTCACTTTCGGTCTGCGAGTATAGAAAGAGTGTTAAATAGCTTATTGACATTTGACCTCAAAAATGTGCATGTCGTGACCTTTGACAGCCAATCAGAAGCGAGCATTTTGACCTCGTCTGACTGTATGGAATGCAGGTACTGACTTGGTTCTGGGTTTTTCTCCATCACGGGTGTGCGCAGGTGTATGTCTTCACTTCCGGTCTGCGAGAGGCCTGGCCCGGCCCGACCCGGCCGCAGCGCGCGCGGATTATCCGGGCGCACGTGCGCGCGCGCGGGTTATCCGGAAGTGCCCGGCATCAGCGGAAGTGCGCGGGTGAATTTCGGGTCAAAAGGTCAAAGATCACATCCAGGTCAAAAGGTCAAAAGACTCCCTTCCGGCAACGTTCGGCAACAATGTTGCGTCATCGATATACAGAGCTTGAACACAAAAAGGGGGTTGTAAATTAACCTGGGAAGGATGGGCAGTTCCATTTGGACCAATCAGCGGTCGAGAAAAAGAGCCAATGAGCGATCGATAAAAGAACCAATGGACGGGTACTAGAATTTCGCTCACGTCTGCGCCTACACCCGGGTACTAGGATGCTTTCGCCTACATCCGGGTTCTTGTACATCCGGGTAATGTTTTCTGGACATTGCAAACGATCATACAGATGTTTGATGATTATTCTCAAGCCGAAGACCGCGATGTACTCGTATACGACTGGGCTGCTTCTCGTTTTAATGTGCATGCCCCATTTCTCTGGTTGTCTTAATTTATTCAATGCACCGCGTGGTGTTCTTATTGTTTTGTTATGACGTTGTTGTTCTGACGTTCATTGATGTTCAATAAAAAAATCATGAAAAAACACAAGTGATGTTTTTGACTTTTTTATTCAGGTGAACAAGAATGTATAGAATATGTACATGTACAAAGAATACAGTAGGTGTGTAAAAACTGTCAGGAATAGGATTCGAACCCACGTCCTGCATTGCGCAGACCAGCACTTAGGACTGGCGCCCGGCGGCCATCCTGACTTTTACAGTTATCGTGTACGCTATTTTTACAGTTATAGTTTTAACTCGTTGTATCATGAGAAGTATATCAAATGTCATAGTTTCACAAGTCCAGGTAAGTGGTACTGATGCCATCGGGAAGGACTTTGCGTTTCGGGTAAAAGAAAGTGAAGGCATCTCGTTTCTGGATGTACGTCCGCATCTGGTGGTCCACAACCCGAAATCCTCTGTTAGTCCCACTCGCACTGGCCTGGTTTTGCAGCACGTTCAGGTACAAGGCTTTGTCGATGGACGGATCGCGCCGGTTCACCCCTTTGCAGCTAAACTTATTGTTTTCCGCTCCACCGTGACAGTAATACGTCTTCGAGGAGAGAGCAATCATGGCATCGCCACTCCACTCCAACTTGAAGAGGCCCGGCGTCCGCTTGTCGTACTGGTAATGGTCACGTCGAGGTAGCCACTGGTCCCGTTCCGCCTCATACTGTGCACGTAACTCGGGTTTGACAAGGGACTCCCAATCCGCATTAGACACGGCCATGTAAGCAGAGTCTGTATCCATCTCCATGAGTTGCCAGTCTGATGGATTAAAATACACACCCATGAAATCATATAAAAACTGGAGCATACTCAGCTTGGCCACCTGGTATACCATACATCCAATTTGGAGGGGCAGGTTGTAATAGATAGTCTTTTTGGCTAAAGCGATTTCATATGTATCGTCATCGATGGCCTCCACGGACCGAAACAGGGGAGAATTCACCTTTTTGCGGGCTTGTTTGGTGGTACAGATATTCACGTTCATGTGCCTGTCTTGGTTAGTCACCGTTTTGCCATAATATCCATTGCCCGTCAATTTCCACGATTCACCGATGATGGCCTTACTCGGATCTTGATCGCCTTGGCGACGGGCAGACGTCACGATGTCGGCATTCCCCGCAAAACAGGCGTTGGGTACGTACTGTAAGACTTGGTACACGCGCGTGACTTCCAGGCCGTTGCTCATGTACCACTGTAGTAGCGGAGTGCCCAACAAGATTTTCTCTGCCCACATACTGCCAATCAACATCCGCCGAGGTCGAGGCAGACACTCGTGTTGCTCAGCATAGGCACCCATGGTGTCTCCAATGTCATCCCGACCCAC
>JAVTVY010026146.1:0-11381 GCA_036873755.1 Hanleya hanleyi | reverse complement strand
CTTGGTTTCAAGGAATATTATATCTTGTGGTCAACTCTTCATACCTCACAAGAATGAGAATACTCAAAAGGCACGAACATAGTTAAATATGGTTTAAGATTTTACAGAGCAAAAATTTTAAAAAAAAGTTAAATCGAGATTAGTCCATTATAATGTGATAGTGTTACAAATCTGAGTTGAGTGTATTGTATTTGTCAAACCTTTTTCTGCTTCATCATCGAGTTGCTTGTTGAGGATGAGGAAGCGTGGTGTTTCAGGACAGTAAGGTAGAACAACCAACTGGAACACCACTGGAACTATTGTAGCACCTGGCAGGAAAGAAAAAATTTAAAGGATTATCACTAAAAATGTGGGTTTACTTTACATTTGTGGGGTGGGGCGGGAATGTCCACCTCGGCTGTCATTTTATACATAGACCAAACAATGTCTTATCGCACATGTAACTCTCATAATTTGCTTCTACCTTTATCAACACGCAGTTAAATGGAAAAGAATGTTTGGCAAGAACATCAGTACTACATACGCTGGATTAGATTATCATCTAGATTATGATTACAAGGTCAATACAAATGCAAATGTGAGTATCAAACTATAGAAATGCTTGGGGGGAAGAACTGCCATGTTTGCCATCAGAAATTTAATGTCAAATTGTAAGTGGAAATAAATTTTGTAAATTGAAATGAACCAAGTAGTAAGTATTCACCTAAGACATAGGGCCAGCTTTTCTCAGTTCCTAGGGCCCAGGTTTGTCCCATGACATTTGACACCAGTACCCCAGTTGTGATGGCCAGTTGATTAAATGTGCCTGCCAAGCCCCGGAGAGCTGTAGGAGCGATCTCAGAGAGATACAGTGGTGCCACTGCAGTGTTGATACCTGAGACGCAAAAACGAAAAGGTACCGGTAACTGTTTCGGTAGCCTATATGGTAAAATATCTAATTAATTAAAACATCAAAAAATAACTTCTATCACCCATGAAATGTATACCTGTAGATGAATTGATACAGATGTTGATTTAAATAATGATTTCCAGCTGCAGTTGAGCTTGTACATAACACTCAGTAAAGGTTTCTGCTGAAGTAGTTCTGGTCACAAACTGGCATGTTTATAGGCCGGAAACATGATGAGTTTTATTCACTTCTATCCCATGATGCTATGTACGTCCATGATAAATGGTAGGTGAAGATCACAATAATGCTATTCAATTACCCTGCCATCTCTCTTTGTAAGACGACATCAATTTGATTGCCAATCCATGGACTGGCAAAGCCGGACGAACACATGTTGTAAGCATTAATCTGGCGTGCTGGGTTAATGTACATACAGGACTTCATGCCTTGCAGGCAACTTTACTGTGCGTATATAATTAAATTAATGACAATTCATCACGTGATTGAGAGGAATAAAACATCACCAGGGCTTTAGGTCTACATGTCAGAAACCACCATTGAATTTATTTGGATGCAACATCGTAATCAGGACTTGACTTTCAGTGAACATTGATTGAACATTATACCGGACTAGAGTAGGCCAAAAATGATCTATAGATTCCATAATATTTGACTTTCAAAAATATAAAAGCCACCTTTTCAAATTTTAATAGGGATAAAAATCTGTGCCACCTTGATTACCCACCTCCAAAATTTGCATCATGTTGTTGGGCGGGATGACCTTATCTCTGACTGCCGTATCTCAAAACAAGATCCTTATGGGCTTCAATATACACCCTGTACTGTATTATTGTAGTGTGAATTTGGAGAGCCTAGTCATGATTCCTTGAGATATATAGTATGGTCACAAAATCATGAGACAATTTTTTTTCTAAGTTGGCTTAAAAAGAAAATGGACAATCAAAGAGAATTGGTATTTGAATATCGACGTGTACTATAATGAAAAAAGAAGGCATTTTTTTCTCAGCCAAATATCCAGAAATGGTCTTTACCAGGCTAATGTATCACCACAATGTATCAATTTGTGCCACAAGAAGACAGATCTATACATGTATTTCAAATGAAACAAATTACTTTTGTTATGTAAGATAATTTCTAGGCAGTACATGTGTACATGTGACAAGGGGCAATGTCTCTATGATAGATATTGACTATACATGTATGACTGTGGTTCAACCACTCCAGGCAGCCTTACTTGTTAATACATGAACATAAACCTATTTCCTGGTCAGGTTTAACAATAAACTGTGTCGACAGGATCAGATCTCCCTTCAGCTTGACATGTTTCATCTTCATCCATTTAGTTTTACATGTTAAAATGTACATCATCGGGATCACCCCCCCCCCCCCCCACCCTTCTCCCTACCAAAATAATACTGTTAGCCTGCAACCACATTCACTAATGGTCCCGAACAAGAAAATATCTGCAGTGTGTAATAAAACAATGTTTATTTTACGCCATTACTTCATCTTCATGTAGGAACAAAAATTTTATGATGAATTATGGCTGAATGTAAAATTTATATGAGGAACAAAATTTCCCAACTGCATTTATCAAGGCATCTCACACACATTAACGTGTATGACATGAATTTTCTTTTCATACATGTCATTATAATGGTACCCACTCTGGAGCCTCAGCGAAACTTACAGAGCTGGAGATACCCTGCAGGCTGCCCCAACTTGTTGAACTTAAGGCAATAATAGGAAACATTGCTATTTATGCCACTGCTTCACCCGGTAGGGATACGTGTAGCTGTGGCTTACCTATAATGGCAAAATTTAGCCCAAGAAACCAAACTGATATTGACTTCTGATGCAATTAAATTCTACTTCTGCCCACAATAACACACCTACAAAATATTTCAGAGGAAAGTAAGAGACTTACCTGCACTAAGCCCTATCACAAATCGACCCACTATCAACATCTCATAAGAGTTGGCCATTTTAGAGAAGCCCATCAGGCCAGCTGCCACTATAGTTATGGCATTGTTCATTAACAGGGCTCCTCTCCTGTCAGAACAAAATAGCACAGAGAGAGAGAGAAGCATAAATTGGTCATCATAGTTTAAGTAAGTAGCATATCGGTGAAATAGCTGGTGTCATGGGCGCAAATCCCGCCGACACCTAATTTATTCTTTATGTCTCAAAAATCATTTCATATGCATAATCACTTAGTGACTGGCATCACCCCATATCATATAATCATTTTATATATATAATCATTCAATCAGCAAATGATAATTTCTCAATGTGATATCATTTTTACTCCAAAATGAACATATTTTTATTCCCTCTCACTGTACTGGCTTTGGAAATAATTTGACTAAAGTAGAGATTAACTTACTGATTTGCATACATGTAAATGAATCATGTGACCTTCCCAGCAAAATTCTGTGAGATCTCTATATAATCAAAAGTTTCAACAGGAAAATATTAGCAGTGCATACTCAGTCGGTGTCAATGAAACCTTACCTCCCAAATCTATTGGCAAAATAACCAGCTGTGACTCCGCCAATCATCCCTCCAACACAGTAGATTGATACAATTATAGCCCATAATGTCGTCATAAGACTGGAACCATCTGATATGTACTCATCATATCTCTCATAATGACTCTGGTTGATGAACTCTTCTATTATCTGTAAAAGATAGTCATTCTTGAGACCACTACATTTTAGTAAATAAATGTATGTAGGCCTACATTTCTGTCTGTATTAATTTACAACTGTACATTCGTTGGGTCACCTTATTCACAAACTAGTTGACGTTTATGGACGTATGCTAGCCTCATAAGTGGATTATGACATGGCATCCAAAGAATTTGCCATGCTCAAAGCACAAGCATGAGCCAATGACACTGTTTAAGTATCTCCTGAGGATACTTCTACAAATCATACTGAATACTCGGTACAATCATAGAATACAAAGTCTACATTAGATGGCGAAAGGATATCATAGGAGGATTTGCACGATACCAGAGACTAAAGAGATTCATGTCTTTTAGTCAGATTTTTTTCTGACGAGACTGCGAAAGTCCATTCCAAAGGCATTAAAGGACAAGAAACCACTTGGGAATGGCAAACTGGAAATGAAAAATCTGTCTTCCTAGTATCCAAATTTTTTTCTAGCTGATCAATCGATATCGATAAATAATAAATGGGAGATTGTGAACAGATTCATATACCGCCATGAATTAATTTTAACCAATCAAAAAATTCTGAAAAATTTAAAGTGCATGCCTTGCATGACATCGCCCTGGCTTTCTGCTCATTTAAGACATGTGTAAAAGTGAAAAGTATGTATACAGCAAGAAGCTACCAAGTTTCAGGTTTACAACCTTTATTTACCATTGTATATTGTCATAGATTCACAGTGATTGTGTGCCAGTGGTCTAAATACTGTCATTATGCCACAATACATGGTATTTAGCTGTTCCTGCATGTCCAGTGAGTGAGTGAATATGATCTAACATCGCTTTTAACAACAGGACTGAGAATTCAAACCTTCCAAAGGATGTGACATTTCACCAGTTGCCAGCGGCTAGCCCGGGTTCAACATATAGCAGTGAGTCATATATTTACCTCCACACTCGTGCTTAAGCCTGGGTGACATCACACATTTCGACGAGGCAGGCCACAATGGCGGCTTGCATGAATGACAATAATACAATGCTTGAAAGCTGATTTATCAGCCGGAAATAATTCACAAATACAGTTGTTTATATTTTTGAATACTGAGAAGAAAGATCTTTTGTTCGAAGCTGTTTTCTTCTCCTTTAAGCCATTCATTTATTACTTAATTTTTCTCAAATATTAAATTAATAATTTATGATAAGTCTACTGAGGGCATTCTATAGAGATACTTGCATAGCACAGACAAAATAGCCGACCATTGTCATGATTATCTGCTGATGTAAAATTGCGAGTTTAGCTACTTAATAAATGTGAATGTGCGAGTTTAGCTAGATTATAAATGTGAATGTGCAAATTTAGCTAGATTATAGATTCAAATGAGCGAGTTTAGCTAGATTATACATGTAAATATGAGAGTTTAGCTAGATTATAGATGCAAATGTGCGAGTTTAGCTAGATTATGAATGTAAAAGTGTGAGTTTAGAGAGAGAGTTTAGCTACATTATAGATGAAAATGTGCTTGTTTAGCTAGATATGTAAATGTGCGATATTAGCTAGATTATAGATGTGAATGTTTGAGTTTAGGTAATTTAAGGTTGTAAATGGTCGAGTTTAGCTAGATTATAGATGTACATGTGCATGTTTAGCTAGATTATACATGAAAAAATGCAAGTTTAGCTAGATATGTAAATGTGCGAGTTTAGCTAAATTAAGGTTATATATGTGAATGTTTGAGTTAAGCTATATTATAGAAGTAAAGGTGCGAGTCTAGCTAGATTACATTTTCGGGAGCATTGACGACACCTGTGTTATAACCAAACTGGAAGGATGAGCCTAACACACAGGCTCCAATCGCCACGGCCAGGTTCTTGGTGACATGTCTCTTCTTCTGAAATATAAAATAGTTCATCAAAGTGAATACACTGCTCAAGGTAAATGGACTGATATTTAGTGTAAAGGGAGAGATTTAGGTTGACAGCTGATTCCTAACAAATAATACAATATTAATTTTCCTCTTCTCCCACCTCTCCCTCCTTTCCCACTATTCAGTCTCATCTTCTCACTTGGGTTTATGCTCCTGCACTGCCAAACAGCAGAGTTTGTAGGGTGGAAGAAGGTGGGGGAGGTGAGCTACTGGTAAGCTGGTGGATAACAGTGGGTAGAGTGGGTGGAGAACCCCAGCCATAGTCTATTCTATTCCACCCTATTGCCAGTAATCAATGCTTTGATAAAAAAAGTATGTACACTCTTCATTAGTAAGACAAGTAAAGATGGGTGAGCTTTATAGTTTTTCGCAAATTAATGGTTTTCTTAGTTACGGATCAAATTTGAAAGTAACAGATCGCACCATTCGGTGCTGGGTTTTAGAACTACAAAAATGAAAAATTTGAAAATCAATTTTCCTATTTCTAAGCTAAAACTTACCTTCACATACCTTATTGCTATCGTGTTCCTACGCGATTGCCCCATTGTAAAACCTTACCACAGAACCAAAAGAAATAGTCCCTGTAATGCCCCAATGCCCATGCGCGAGTACCCAGAATCCTCTCTGTCTGACCACGTCACTTCCTTCTTTCCTATTCAATCGCAGTGTGAATAACCCATTAGCGGGGAGGCTGGGAGGGCCATCACAGTATGTGAAGGTAAGTTTTAGCTTAGAAATAGGAAAATTGATTTTCAAATTTTTCATATTTCCTACGCTGTAAAACTTACCTTCACATACCTTATTGCTAGAATATCATAGCAGGAGGAGGGAAATAGTGGTCAAACAGAAAAGTTCTCAAGCATAGGCCGCAAGGCAAAACAGGAGTCAGCGAGATAATCGAGTGCCATAAAGATATATAACATGACGGTATGGCCATCGATATAATCACCCAGCCCTAATATATACATATAAGCGGGCCTAGTGAATGGCTGACAAGCACTAGACCAAAACCTCCCGCCCCCCCCCCTTTTTTTGAAAATTTGGGGAGAGCAGACACTTACCAGATTTTAAAAAATGGTAAAATCACTAGGAGGTCTAGTGCATAGACGGGTCCGCAACTGACTGGGCAGCCACCAGGGGTCCCAGCGAGAAGATGTCCCGTCGTTGGAGCGTCAGATCCCGGAGGTAGTGAGACACGAAGGTAACATTACTCCTCCAGGAGCAGGCCCTCATTATGTCGGACACGGATCTATTGGTCCATAGAGGCCAGGATGCCGCCATGGCCCTGGCCTCATGGGCGGAGACCTTGGACAAGGAGATAACCTCAGGTGGTACGTCCGTGTACGCAAAACGAATAGTCTTGGCAAGCCAGGAAGATATAGTATTTTTAGATATCTCCTGCTTGGAAGAGGGCCCAAACGGGATGAAAAGACGCACCCGCCCAGCTCTCATATGCTCCACACGTGCCAGGTAACAGGAGAGAGCTCTGACGGGGCTCAAGACTCTGTCATCGTCAACAGCCGCGGACAGGATGTTGGACAGAGCCGGGATGACGAACTCTCTCGGAAGATTGTCGTAGAGGGACTGGTTCTTCGCAACAAAATCCGGGAGAGTAGATAACGCCACCCAGGTCCACTTAGGGTTGTATCTCAAAGACCTGAAGTCCAAGGCATGGATATCTGATACGCGGGCGGCAGAGGCAAAGGCAATCAGAAATACGGTCTTGTAAGATAGAAACTTCAACTCACAGGTGCCGATGGGTTCGAAGGGCGGCTCAGAGAGCCGTCTCAGAACCAGAGCCAAATCCCATTTAGGAAGCTGCGGCGTCGGAGTAGGCCTCTCCACCCGAAAGGAACGAAGAAGGGCAGAAAGGTTGACGTCGAGTGATGGGTTGACACCTGTGGTCAATTGAAGTACCCTGGAGATAGCGGACCGATAGCCGTCGACCATGGCCGGAACAAGCTGCCTGTCATGGAACAGATGCAAAAGAAAGTCTGCTACCTGGTGAACAGTGGCAGAGGTTGGAACAATTCCACGTCCAAAACACCAGGTAGCGAAGGACTTCCACTTGTTCTGGTACACCGCAGTCGTTGATGCTCTGGTGGACCGGACCATCCTTTCGGACGCTTCGACAGAAAAATCCAGCCTCAACGAGCTGATGCTGGAGCACTTGAACGCGGTCAGTTGAAATAGACCGGGATTCGAGTGATACAGGCTGGATCTCGGCTGATGAAGCAGGTTCCACCAAAGCGGCAGCCGACGAGGTACGTCTATGAGAAGATCCATCAGGTCTGGAAACCAAGGGCGAGTGGGCCACCACGGAGCCACAAGGTAGACCACGCACGGCTGTGCTTGGATCTTCCGGAGGACTTGTGACAAGATTGCTGGCGGCGGGTAGGCGTACGCAATCATGTCGGACCAGTCCAAAGACAGGGCGTCGACTGCCAGGGCTGCTGGATCCGGAACGGGAGACACATAGGCCGGCAGTAGATGGTTCCAACGGGTGGCGAACAGATCTACGTTCGGCGTCTCCCATATCCGAGACATCTGGGCTAGGATGTCTTCGTGGAGCTGCCATTCGGTCGCTATTATCTGATTCGGTCTGGACAGTGCGTCGGCTAAGACGTTCAGATGACCGGGAATGTGGCGAGCTCGCACAGAAATTCCGTTGTCCCAACATAGGCTGAAGAATTTCTGTGCTTGATCCAGCAGTTGGGGAGAGTGAGTCCCTCCCTGCTTGTTTATGTAGGCGAGGACTGTCGTGTTGTCCGTTGCTACTAACAAGCGTTGGTTCTTGAGGTCTGGAAGCAATCTCTGTATGGACAGGGTTACGGCCTGGAACTCCAATACATTGATATGTACATGTAGCTTCCTCTGGCTGTCGTTCCACAAGCCGGATATTGACCTCGAACCCAAATGTGCTCCCCATCCTTCCATCGATGCGTCCGTGAACAGTTGACGGGACGGCTGAAAGGGTAGGAAGGTGACACCTATCATCACGTTCTCCGGCTGCAGCCACCAGCGTAGGAGACGTTTGACATCCTCTGTCACAGGGACAGTAGGATTCAGGTGCCGTTTCGGCCAATGGTTGTTGAGGTGCATCATCAACGGCCGAAGCTGCAACCGACCTCGAGGTGTTACATCCTGAGTTGATGTTAACAGGCCGATAATTGCAGCGAACTGGAGAGCACGTCTGTGCGATGCTGACAGGAACGTCGGCACCGACGTCAGAATTTTCTTCCAGCGGTCTTCCGGAGGTTTCGCTAACGCTGAAAGGGTGTCGTAGGAAACTCCGAGAAAGACTCGAGACTGGGATGGTGTCAACTCCGATTTGCCCTCGTGAGGAAGATAGCCCAGAGCAACAAGGACCTCCCAAACGAAATTGGTGTCCTTGCGGAGTTCCTCCCTGCACTGATTCCGTAGTAGGGAATCGTCGAGGTAGAAGTGGTACTTGAGACCTCTCGTGTGCAGGAATGACGCCACCGGGTTGAAAATTCTGGTGAAGACCCAAGGGGATGTGGATAGTCCGAAAGGGAGCACGCGTAACTGGAACTTCCGGTTGCCAACCAGGAAGCGCAGATACTTGTGATGAGCCCTGTAGATCGGAACATGCAGATATGCATCTTGGAGGTCGAGAGACGTCATCCAATCCCCTTGTAACTGAGCCGAACGAATAGACCGGAACGACTCCATCCGGAAATGAGGAGGCGGGGCCAAGAAGTCCTTGTTCAACCGACGCAGGTTTATAACCATACGCATTTCGGTGGTGTTCTTCTTGGGGACCAGGAACGCCGGAGAATAAAAGCCCGGGGACAGATCGTTTGGCGGAAGTTCTATAGCTGCACCCTTCACTACCAACTTGTCCACGGACCTCTGAATCTCCATCAGGTGCTCCCGACGCACTGGAATTCGAGACGCCCTGGGTGACGTAGTCAACGGGGAGTTGTGGCGAACTCCAGCCGATACCCATGACGTAGGGTGTTCAACACCCACGAATCCGCCTGGATTGCCTCCCAATTCCTCCAAAACCTTACAAGTCTCCCGCCTACCGGAAGCGCCGGATCTGGTGGAATTGGGAACGGCGGCAACGTGCGGTCTCGCCATGCAGAAAGCACATCTGCATGGCCCGTGTCCTCATTTCTTGGAAGCTCTGGCAGACTTCCCTTTTCCGCCACCACGTTTAGAGTGGCCGCTCCCCCCTCCCTTCGAACCTCCGCTGGATTTCGAAGAGGAGGGTACATCCTTCTTGGCACCAGCCCCGGAAGAAGAACTTGAAGATGAAGCTTTCTTCGGGGCCGAGGAAGACGACGTCGCGGCCTCGGGGGCCGATCGCTTCCTCTGTTGCGAACCAAAGTAAGAATGTGTGGTCCTGGCAGTGGACATTTCATTCTGCAGCTCAGGTAGTACACCGGCAAACAGAAGTCCTGAGGCGGGGGACTGCTCCCTTAAGGTCGATCTCACACTGGCCGGGGTATACGTAGGCAGGGCCGAAAACAGTGCAAGACGCCTTAAGTGTACAAACATAGCGGACATGAAGACTGAGGATGCCATCAAGTCCGCGTCTGCACGCGCAGCTGCCGTCAGGAAGTCCTTCATCAGGTTGACGTCATCCACCGGAACAGATACGTAACCGGAAGGTGACGTTTGGGGTATGCGATTAAGAATCGTGCGAATGGCATAAAGAAACCAATCGAGATGGGAAGTAATCGCTACCTCCTGTCTAGAAGTGTCCTCCAGTAGACACATCTGACGAACAGAAAGAGGAATGTCTTTCTTCGGCGGAGAGACTCCAAGAAACTGATCGAGTTCCGGTTCCTGGACTGCTGCTTGATCATGCCAAGGTGAGCCGTGTACTGAATACGACCGGAACACGGGTCGCTCCAGCGGGAAGACACCAGTAGATTTCTTAAAAAGAGATCTAGACTCCTGTTGTCGTTGCCTCTTATCTTGGGTCTTAGGAAGTGAGAAGGCGTCCCGCATGCGTTCAGCACATTCAAAAACAGCTCTAGAAGGCGGAAGTGACGTGCGATGTGACGGCTCTTGTCGGAGATCAGACATCGCAGTAACCCTTCTGGATTCTACAATTGGCGGAGGAGTCATATCCGGAAACAACTCATAAAGGCGAGCCAGTGTATCAGAATAACTGGATGCAGCGAGGTCCGGATCAGCATCGAACAAGGAAGTCCGTTCTTCCGCTTCCGTCTCAGCGTTATTCACTGTCCCGGGATTCACAGGGGTAAACCTGGGCACAAACGAAGGAGGTGTAGGTCTACTAGCCTGCGAGAGATCAAGTGGTAGCTGAGGATGGGAACCGGAAGTCGGCCTCCTTGATGATACGGGGCGAGGTTGATAGCCAGCCCACTCGGGCACCGGAAGTGGTGTAGGAGATGGTGGAGGAGGCATCAACATGTCACGCTGTAGGGCTGCAAAGTCAGCAGACAATCTATTAAACCTATCGAAGAGGCTGGCAGGAATAGATGTTGCTGGAGGACACTGCCTATCAGAAGGGGGAAGTAAGGCAGAACCGGAAGCAGCCGCATACTGGGACATCGCCGGCCTAGCTGGGTATCTAGGCAGATGTGGGTGAGCAACCCTCACTTGTCGTCTCGGTATAGGTGCATGATATGGCATAGCATATCTGACAGGCCTAGGAGAGGGAGAACGGAAGTGAGCACCCGATGTACCGGAAGTCGGATGTGTAGGAATACGTGCAGTAGGAAACACACGACGTGGTACATCAATAGGTCGGACTACAGAAGCCACAGAAGGGTATGAAGTAGGCCTATACACTACACTGCGTACAGGAAGCAGAGAGTACGGCGGTGCAGCATAGGGAGCCGATCTGCTATACATCGATGACGTAACCGGAAGT
>JAVTVY010026145.1:0-10832 GCA_036873755.1 Hanleya hanleyi | reverse complement strand
GGGCTGTATAATCATGATAGAGATGGACTGCCTGTTGTCTGGTACTGTTAGTACTGGGGGCTGTATGGATATTGTTTCAGAAGCAAGGTATACTACCCCACATATAGCTCCCCAACACTCCCTGGCAACTTCACTCAGCTTGGAAGAAAAGCAGCCAAAAGAAAACATTTGGTGTTGTATTTGTGGATCTGTGGCTCATGTAATCAACCAGCCTTTGTGGTGGTTCCAATACCTGCCTCCCGTTCCCTCCTCCCCCTTGTTTGTGACTTGAGGTGTTGAGATTAAATGAACTCGCAGTGGGCTATCCCACTAAAGCCATACCTATCTCCCCTTATTTTTGTACTTTTTTTCAGATCTTCTTTTGAGACTTATTGGACCATAAAAAATATATTGCCCCCATTTGTGCACTGTTTTATTGCTCTGTTGGCAGACTTTTCTCTGAACAGATCCAGGAGAAATCCGATATCACAAACTAGAGTACTTTTTGTCTCTACACTCTCCTATGAGCAGCTGCAGAGCTCTGATATCACAAATTGTGCCTGCAGCCTGCTATATCTTCTCTTCACACCCCATATCAGCCAGTGAACTCTGATTCACGAACTAATAAACCATGAGTGAAAATGCAAATTGTCTCACCCCGAGATGAAATAGTTCTGGTATACTAAATTTGTTATAACAATTGATTAAAGAAATGTGAAACTTGCACTGGATGTGGCTCAAGTGATCAATCAATATCTTAAGCAATCTCAAAAGAAAGGCCAACTATATCTTCTCTATACTCTGCTGTGTATAGCCAATGAAATCTGATCACAAAATCACAAACTTTATATATCTTCTCTATATTCTCCTATGGGCAGCTCTAGAGGGAATCTGACAGCATAAACTGTTGGCCTACTATATCTTCTCTATACTCTGTTGTGTACAGTCAGTGAAATCGGATATCATAAATTCCACATATCTTCTCTATATTCTCCTATGGGCAGCTCTAGAGGGAATCTGAGAGCACAAACTGTTGGCCTACTTTATCTTCTCCATACTCTGTTCTGTATAGTCCGTGAAATCGGATATCATAAATTCCACATATCTTCTCTATATTCTCCTATGGGCAGCTCTAGAGGGAATCTGACAGCACAAACTGTTGGCCTACTTTATCTTCTCCATACTCTGTTCTGTATAGTCAGTGAAATCGGATATCATAAATTCCACATATCTTCTCTATATTCTCCTATGGGCAGCTCTAGAGGGAATCTGACAGCACAAACTGTTGGCCTACTTTATCTTCTCCATACTCTGTTCTGTATAGTCAGTGAAATCGGATATCATAGATTCCATATATCTTTTCTTTTTTTCCCCTATGGGCAGCTCTAGAGGGAATCTGACAGCACAAACTGTTGGCCTACTTTATCTTCTCCATACTCTGTTCTGTAAAGTCAGTGAAATCGGATATCATAAATTCCATATATCTTATCTTTTTTTCCCCCTATGGGCAGCTCTAGAGGGAATCTGACAGCACAAACTGTTGGCCTACTTTATCTTCTCCATACTCTGTTCTGTATAGTCAGTGAAATCGGATATCATAAATTCCATATATCTTATCTTTTTTTCCCCTATCGGCAAGCCTAGGGGGAATCTGATAGCATAAACTGTTGGCTCACTTTATCTTCTCCATACTGTTTTGTATAGTCAGTGAAATCGGATATCATAAATTCCATATATCTTATCTTTTTTCCTGTTAAGCAGCTCTGAAAGAACCGACAGCAATAAACTGTTGGCCTACTTCTTTATCTTCTCCATACTCTGTTCTTAAAAAGTCAATGAAATCGGATATCATAAATTCCATATATCTTATCTTTTCCCTATGGGCAGCTCTAGAGGGGGAATCTGACACCACAAACTGTTGGCCTACTTTATCTTCTTCTATACTCTGTTCTGTAAAGTCAGTGAAATCGGATATCATAAATTCCATATATCTTATCTTTCCCCCCCCCCCCCTATGGGTAGCTCTAGAGGGAATCTGACAGCACAAACTGTTGGCCTATTTTATCTTCTCCATACTCTGTTCTGTAAAGTCAGTGAAATCGGATATCATGTAATTCCATAGCATCTTATCTTTTTTCCCCCTATGGGCAGCTCTAGAGGGAATCTGACAGCACAAACTGTTGGCCTACTTTATCTTCTCCATACTCCGTTCTGTAAAATCAGTGAAATCGGATATCATAAATTCTATATATCTTATCTTTTTTCCCCCTATGGGCAGCTCTAGAGGGAATCTGACAGCACAAACTGTTGGCCTACTTTATCTTCTCCATACTCCGTTCTGTAAAATCAGTGAAATCGGATATCATAAATTCCATATATCTTATCTTTTTTCCCCCTATGGGCAGCTCTAGAGGGAATCTGACAGCACAAACTGTTGGCCTACTTTATCTTCTCCATACTCTGTTCTGTATAGTCGGTGAAATCGGATATCATAAATTCCATATATCTTATCTTTTTTTCCCCTATCGGCAAGCCTAGGGGGAATCTGATAGCATAAACTGTAGCCCTGCTATATCTTTTCTATTCTATGCTGTGCATCGACAGTGAAATCTGATATCACAATTTCCATTATATCTTCTCTATATTCTCCCATGGGCAGCTCTAGGGGGGATCTGACAGCACAAACTGTAGGCCTACTATATCTTCTCAATACTAGTGCTGTGTATAGCCAGTGAAATGTGATATCATAAATTCTATATACCTTCTGTATACTCTCCTATGGGCAGCTCTAGAGGGAATATGACAGCATAAACTGTAGGCCTACCATATCTTCTCTACACTCTGTCTTTTTATAGACAGTGAAATATGATATCACAGACTCCATGACATTATCCCCCAACGACAGTTTCCCCAGCGACAGTTTTCCCATCGCCATTTTCCCCCACGACAGTATCCCCACACAACATTTTCCCCAGGCGACATTTTCCCCACCCTAATATTACGCGCTGTAATAATTACGATCTGCCGACAATCCCCACCC
Organism: Hanleya hanleyi; assembly: GCA_036873755.1. NCBI lineage: Eukaryota > Metazoa > Mollusca > Polyplacophora > Lepidopleurida > Hanleyidae > Hanleya > Hanleya hanleyi. The sequence goes on along the minus strand of JAVTVY010026145.1, from coordinate 7,813 downwards.
TACGGATTAATCAACAAGCAGGAGCAGTAAGATGAAGACAATTGGGCGAGTGAAACAATAGTAGGCTGGATGACTTACAACGGGATTACGGATTAATCACTCAGTCAACTTAACTGAAAGTATAATATAAACAATCCTACAAAGAAATTTGAAGTTATTTATTTGGATCGTAACTTAAGAAGATTATATGCCAATGAATGAAAAGTGATAAAAAATTCCCGCTGCATGAGAACGGCAAGAATTTGATATTATTATTTGATCACTTCATCAACACTGCCGATATATTCTGATAGATTACTAGACATTCGAATTTGAATTGAAAATATTTAATTCATAACGATTTAGACAAAACTGAACTTTAAAATTAAAGTTATTTAATTCATAACGTTTTAGACATAACTGACCTCTAAAATTAAAAATATTTAATGCATAACGATTTAGACAAAACTGAACTTTCAAAGCAGGATATGAAATAGACAAACAAATTCTAGTTGCCCATCGGCAAGCACGGGCAACCATCACATCCAATTGCATTGCAATTTGGACAGAATTTGGTTGCCCAAAGGAAATTTAGGTTGCCCTGGGCAACCGGGCAAAGGGCTATTTCGCACCCTGCAAAGAATACATTATCACAAAAAAATGTACTCAAAAGTATTGATTATCCACTTTATATGCACAGACTATCTATATATAGCCTTGACGAAATAACACGATAGTTCATTGGTGCGGTCGGTAGGCCTACATAAGACCGTGCCAAGAAATAAATAACAGCCAGAAAACAGAACATAACAACGTGATATTGATAATCTATTCTTATTTATTATGCCTGAAGTGAAAAGAAGGCACATTTGCATACATCTGTCGATGTTCAACTAAAAACTAATCTCCCTTGATTTCCTAAAATCAAGGTGGGGATTGTCGGCAGATTGTAATTATTACAGCACGTAATATTAGGGTGGGGAAAATGTCGCCTGGGGAAAAAGTTGTGTGGGGATACTGTTGTGGGAGAAAATGTCGGTAGGGAAATTGTCATTGGGGAAACTGTCGGTACCCCAATATCACAAATTCCACTATTTGAAATCTGATATCACAAATTCCACTGTATTGAAATCGGATATCACACATTCCACTATATCATTTCTATTCTCTGTTGTGTATAGCCAGTGAAATCTGATATCACAAATTCCATTAAAACTTCTCTTTTCTCTGCTGTGTATAATCAGTGAAATCAGATATCACAAATTTCACTATATCTTCTCTGTACTCTGCTGTTTATAGTTAGTGAAGTCGGATATCACAAAATCCACTATATCTTCTCTATACTCCTCTTTGGGCAGCTCTGGAGGGAATGTGACAGCATAAACTGTAGGTCTCTATACTCTGCTGCGAGCAGTCAGTGAATTCTGATATCACATTCCACTATATTGTCTTTATTCTCTTCTATGTGCAGCTCTATGGAGAATCTGACAGCACAAACTGTTAGCTTACTAATCTTCCCATTCCTGTGGGCATTGAATGACTTCATTGCTGTGATTCTCAGTTCTACCAATGTTTAAGACAGGACATGCTTGGGGCCTTTATAGAGTTTTATTCAATCACAGAGCCCAAAGCCCAAGCATTCCTCACAGAAACATTGTTAACCTCATCAAATGAACTGGACACATCATATTCCCTAATTGCTGTCATCATTAAAAGCTGTTGACTGTTTCTCTGTTTTGAGGAACTATGTCTAAGTTTTGAGACACTCACACATCTGAACCGTAGCATTAATCCTCATTGGTGAATTTGATAGGAAAACTGTTTCGGGATCATGGGATCGAGTGTCAGGATAATGTGCCTGGGTGAAGTGTCAGGTCTGTAAACAACATGGTACTTCGGTGAGCAGTCCTTGCTTTTCGTCAACATTAACGAGAATTCAAACAGATTCATATAATCTAACTGTATGGTTATCAACGTGAATCCAAAGACAGCATTTCTGGACAGATTGGTAAAATTTTAGGAGAATTCATTGGATTCTCATGAATTATTTGCATGTCTGTGTGGACAGAAATCAGATTCCTGTGCAAGAGCAAGCCCTGGTAATGCAGCACCATATAAAGGTGGCATTGGGATGGATTTGTCGCATGTCACCATCGTGATAGGACTGAAACATAATGGACCAATCTGAAGCAGTGAATTCATGAACGACGGACTGCAACGCATTGCTATCTGCGCCACCTGATACTGATGTGTGTACCTTTTCAGGCTCCTTTATATTCCTTTTCTAAGGCAAAAACAACATTGTTGGTTCACTGATATATGTGTGGATTGACTAGCTGGTATGAACACTGCCCAGCTGTTGTCTCCAATAGCATTCCTCCTGTTGAAATCACAAGTAAACACTTGCTATATCAAATAAACACGGCTAAGTAGATCTTTTTTTATCTTTTATTTTGAGACTCCTTGTGGAACAGTCTGCATTCCAATACCTTCAACTCAATCCTTGGTTAAGTAATCTGGAACCTTTCGTCTGAAGACCATTTTCTTCTCCCGAACAACAACAACTATACCACTCACAGTTTTGAATTCTTGTAATTGTAGATTTAATTCCTACCAGAATTTCAGTTTTCAGGAGTTGAGCATTGCATTGCTATCTTGCACTTACTACAAGTATATGTCCTGAACAGAAAAACCTCTATTCCCAAATGGTAAACTGACAATCGGACATGGTACCATGTCTTCATAATGGATATTTTATTTTATGGAAACCATAACATGTATCTGTAGATTTTATATGCTGGGCCATATTTTGATATAGGGTGATCTCTCTAATAAGTCAAACACTTTTAGACCAGCTATACTCAATTAATTTTGAAAAAATAGACTGATGGATATTTTCTTTGACCAACATCTTGAATATCCCAATTTTGAACAGTTCTGAACATTCCGAGCCGACTATATTGACAGAATATTTTCTAGAATTAGCTTCTGATGTGTGTTTTTGTGCAAATTATTAGAGACAAGTCACATTACCATACTGGAAATGGTCGACATACATGTATGCAGGATTTACCACTTCGACATACATGTATGCAGGATTTACCACTTCGACATACATGTATGCAGGATTTACCACTTCGACATACGTGTATGCAGGATTTACCACTTTTATCGGTTTCTATTTCCCATTTGTGTGTCTCAGAACTCTTTGTGTAACTGGATGTTAAATTTACCTCTGTCTCACTTTTGAGCATCTCTCATTGAACTGATGTATCCAAAATTACCAATTAAATAATTTGGTCTCCATAGACAGGCCTATACTGAATATTCTCTTGATGTCCATTGGCTTTGTTTTGCAGCCATTAAAGTACAGTTATTGATAGTATCATGAGTTTGTCAGAAGTATATTTCAGTTCAGTATTTTGAATGTGTCAAAATATCACTGAAGCATTTAATACCAATAGAATACTGTATATGCAGGTTCATATTAATCTGCTAAATAATTGATGTGATTAATATTCACTTTATTGCTTATTGCTACGACTGTTTACTTTTTTTTCTTCAAATTGATGATATATGTAACTCCTTTTTTCTCAAATTGGTGAAACATATGTAATAACATACCTAAGAGCTAAGGAGGTGGTTGATCTGTTGGCATGTTCTGTGTAGGAGGGAGGTACATTTATTATGTAAGTTATAGGTTGGTTTATGGGATCATACAGAGCTGTTGTGTAAGCACTCAGGTATAACCATCTCTGTCTGTGTATACATCCACTCCTTCTGTCACTAGTACCTACAGACTGGAGAGATTGCCAAGTCGGATGTGGCGGGTTAGAGCTGGCCTTGGTATTTCAGTACCTATAACCATGTGGCTTGCCGCTTCCGCGCCACTGGATACTGTGTTTGAGGGCAAGAAAGCGAGCTTATGCTTATTGTGATAAAATTCAAATACACTTCCGTGAACGTCTGCACCCCAATTCTGCAGGAATATCGGCCGTATGAATACGTTCACATAGTTGCATGTCTGTGCAGCTATCTGACTGCTCCCGTGTAGTTTTGAGAGTACTGCTCATCCCTATATTATACCTGTACCTCGAGTCCTGATTCCCCTAATATCTTCACCAGTCACTGTACATGCTAACAGACATTTTTTTTCTGAACAATCGCAGCTATGTGCACCTGTTCCTTGCAGTTTCAGACCTGTCGGATATATTCCTCATTCCAGCACGTTGTTGTTGCTAAATTGCTTTCCCTTCATCTTCGGAACACCAGGATATACATATATACTACACAATTCTTCCCCAAATTAGCTGACTTGTGTGAAATGGATGGCTGATTTCTATCGGAATTTGGAATGTTTCCATTATTTGTTGCCAATTATCTCCTGTTCCAGCTGTCGTGAACTGACAGTGACGTTCTTTAATAATTTGCTTTCATTGTATTCATCGGGGATACAATAGATTATAATGGAATAACATTTCACAGATTGAATCCATGTTCTCCAGCTGTATGATGCTGTAAACAATTAACAAATGATGCAACGGGAGTGCACCCTGTGGGGCTGCCGAGATTGACCTGGGATGTCGTGCACACCCCAGGTCATGGTAAGAATAGGCCTCAGCCATGAGACAGCTTGTCGTAAGTCGAATCTGGGCTACCCATGGGATTCCAGGGTTTGAACAGGAACAGGATCCTACCCATGAGTTTCGCGGGTGTGCAAAGGAATAGGAATGTCGTAATATGACTAAAATATAGTTGAAAGTGACGTTAAATCATATTCAGTCACTCACCCCTGCCAAAGAGTCAAGTGAGGAAAACCTAGGACCTCATTTTGTTTATCGTTTTGGACGATAGTTATAGGATCCAGTACTAGTACTTATTATGCTGTGAATAGTTTTCTTTTGAAGACAGTATTGCTCTACAAGCATGTTATTTCAAATATAGAAATAAAAATAAATTTGTTTTTGTAGTTTCACTATAGTAGTTGTAAATGCTAAGAAACGTTAGTAGATGTTGTGATATCACTGAAATATTGTTTAAAGCAACTTCGAATCCATGGAACAAAATAGACCGATCTGAATCATGTGGACTGGGAACTGCAAGGCACCATGCTGCGCATTTCTGCGTGCATCAAATGATGTGAGCACGATCTGAATGTGTGCATCCATTCAGGCTCCTTATATTCCATTTTGAAGCTATTTCTTCTCCATTTAAAATTTCTCAGATTGAATCCATGTTCTGGAACTGTGCTACTGTAAAGAATTAGCATATGATGCAAACAGGAGTGCCTATAGAATCAATTCAGGAAATTTTATAAACTCATTTTGTTTTATCACTTTGAATTGGATTATAATTATATATATATATTATATATTTGGAGTCTAGTCCAATGCTGTGGATAAGTTTTTGTTTGAGGACAGTATTGCTGTTCAAGTATCAATTTAATTCAAATATATAAATTTGAAATTATTCTTGTACTTTTACCAGTAGATGTTCACATTTGCCAACATTTAGGATAGGATGCCAACAGTTAGCATGCACCTCATAATCGTACATGTATCTTTGTTTAATTCCACTTCTACTCTGATGAGGTACAACATGTCAGTAGATCTCAGATAAACATATTGTCTCCTGGCATAGTACAAAAGAAAGAAATATTGTCTTCTTTTCATGTATGTGTCTGGTTTGGGCTGTTTTTCCTGGACCCATAAACATTCCTGCAGTAGCTCAAGTAGGTGTAGATCAGGCTCAAGTATTTGCCACCTTCTGCCCTTCTGACTGTTGAGAAGCCAACACTTTCATCACAATATTGGTTCCTTCCAGAAGTTGACTTGGCCAAAATACTTTTTTTTTCATCCTTGACGCCTTCTGCCAGTATCTGAGGCCAAATAACCTAGCCATGTTGGCACACATTTGCTTTTTACTATAGCATAATCTGTAAAATGAGATATGGTACATGCAAACTAAATGTTCCCGGTATTTCTTCCACATTTTGTTACCAATTGCTTCAGTTGATAGGAATTTGGCAGATTCTGACTGTGAGGTGTTTGAATCACTGCTTTATGCACATTTTTGCATTTCACTCATTTAATGTTGGAAAAATTTGGACCATTCATTGGACCATAATTGTTCATATATTTGAAATTGTGGGGAAGTGAATAGATTCTGAAGGTGTATTCATTTTCATGGTATTGCTACATTAATTACGTAAGTCCCTCACGGAAATAGGGCGCAATTAGGGCGCATTTAAGGCGCAAATGGGGCGCATGAATTGAGAGAGCTAGGGTGCAGTTGGGGCGCAATTGGGGCGCGCGCCCTATCTGCGCCCCCAATTTTGCCATTAGACTCAATATGGCTAGGGCGCAGATTAGGGCGCGTTCCAAATATGTTAATTGCGCCTTATATGCGCCCTATTAGAGAATAGGGCGCAGTTGGGGCGCAGTCTTAGGGCGCAGATAAGGCGCAGTTGGGGCGCAGAAAAGGCGCAGTTGGGGCGCAGAAAAGGCGCAGTTGGGGCGCGATTAGGGCGCACTCTCAGAATAATGGCATGAATGTTGTACTGATAGGGCGCAGTTAGGGCGCATTTGGGGCGCAGTTAGGGCGCAATTAAAGCGCAGTTAGGGCGCAGTTGGGGAACAGAATAGTATACCTGCCAGGCTAACCATGTTCTAACCTCAGTAAATAAAGTTTATCTATCATGTACATAAACTGAAGATATAAGGTGAAAGATGATTATTGGCATCTAACTAGTCTAAATAAATCTAATTTTACTCTGCTCTGTACATATTATTTTCATCTACATGTACAATGTGCATTCATGGTTAGAATTACATTTATTAGAAAATGTATACATGTGCATGGAATACAGTGTACTACAGTCAGCTGTTGTGGAATTAGTACATTAGGTCATCTGACACTTTCGCTCACTTTTTCTTGAGTTTTTTTTCTTCAAATTACTTCTACACACATCTGAAACCCTTTACATCATCCACTATCCACAAAACAGAGGTATAACACTCACCAAAATCTTGTTAAATGGGCATGAAATCTTCAAATTCAAAATGGTTTTTTGAAAACCAATATGTCTGCCTTTCTTTTGTTAATATCAGCCAATAAGATAAAGGTCATGTGACAGTTTTGACTAATCAGATAACATGCTATTGTACAGATAATAGGGCGCAGTTGGGGCGCAATTAGGGCGCACTCTGAGAATAATAGCATGAATGATGTACATGTACTGGTAGGGCGCAGTCGGGGCGCAGATAAGGAGCAATAGCTTCTTCAAGTAAAAGTCGAATTTTTTTGTTGAAATAATGTTATTAAATTTAGTTTGAAAGTTCAAATTTTACATTAATGAATTCATAGCTCAGAATAGTGAAGAAAGCAGACAGTCTGAATTTTTGGAAAAAACTTTTTTGACTAAGACATGCATGCACATGTCTTTAAAATGACACACATGCATATGTGATTACTAGCTAAATGAATGTTGGTGAAAAAAGTCCAGAAGGCACAAGTATACATGTAGGGTTCACTCTGAATTTTAGATAAAATGGTTATGTCCAGAGGGCGCATTTAGGGCGCAGTCTGAGTTCTCGAAAAAGTAGTTAAGTCCACAGGGCGCAGATAGGGCGCAGTCCGGATATCAGAGAAAATTTCAAAGTAAATAAGGCGCAGTTAGGGCACGCGCCCTATCTCTAGCTTCTAGGGCGCATTCATGAAGGGCGCAATTAGGGCGCAGCAGGGTGGATGGGATGAAGAAATGGGGCGCAATTAGGGCGCAGTAGATAGACAAGGCGCAATTGGGGCGCAGATGGGGCGCAGATGGGGCGCGCGC
>JAVTVY010026144.1:0-111997 GCA_036873755.1 Hanleya hanleyi | reverse complement strand
AGAATATTGATGGAATTCTATCACTGAGGAGCAACCGGCTTATTTGCTCGCAATATTTGAACATTTCCGCACGCCATCGATGATCCCGGTATTTTATTCTACATCAGCGAAAACCTATCATTAACCGTAAAATTTAACCGCACCTAAATACCTCGGGAGGTTCAATATACAATCAATACCTTCTTGAATACCTGAGCCTATCTCCCAGTGAATTTCGTCATGTGCGAGTGACACCTAAGACAATACCGGTAAAACGGTCCTCTTTGGAGAAATCGGTAAATTGCGTACATGGTGGCATCAATTGGCGGGATGTACTATACAATACGTGCCATTAGAAGATGCAGGTGGTTATACTTCAAATATCTAATTCGGGTAGCAATAAACTGTTGGTTAGAACCACAGTTCTAAAGATCACAGCACCATACTCCAGGCGACTGAAAGACGGGATTCTAAGGACCATTAAACATATACAAATGCGCGCATTGTGCGGATAGCATTGGGAGGGCTGTAAGCAAAGATAACTTTGTCACAGTGCATTCGACGGAAAATCCACCTACTGTATTTAGAGGATTATACATTCTGCGCAAGCTGCTGGTTAAAAGTTGTGTTGTTTCAAGTGGAAGACAGAATTACGTCAAATGAATCAACATTGGACTAAAGGAAGGATTTGCTTCAGTAGACTTCCCGAGTTCCCCAGACTACTCTTCCAGAACACCATTCACCTTGGATGCATGTGCCGTTATAAACAGTGAGGGATGTTTACACAAGGGACAGTGGTGGGCATGATTGCCATTGAAGAAGACTGAACGAAGAGTCAATTGTTGAAACTGTTATAATGATTATCAACATGACAGTACTCGATGACTTTTCTTTGAATCAGCTGAAGAAATTACGTTTTTTGACGACTACCGGTATAGTGCTGGACCATCCGTTTTAGCTAATTCAGGAAAATTTAGTGTCATCGACCAAACACCTCCCAAAACTCCCTCAGAATATTTCCTTGGTGAATGAGCCTGAATATTCCATTTAATTTCTTGATTGAATATTCAGTTTAAAGGTTTGATTGCAAAGTGAGCAGATTTCTATTTTTCATTTTCCTGCAATCTCTACTTGAAAAGACTGCATGCAATTAAAGTTATACGATGTTAATTTTATTATCAAAGGAACAAATTGTGTGGAACTGACGCTAGTATCCAGAGGACTTGTAGCAAATGGCATCTTGATACATTAGCTGTACGCTAAAACACATAGCGATCCAATCGTTGGCCTATTCAATGTACAAATTCTGCGTTCTTTGGACGTCTGGACCAACTGTTTTTGGAGGTTTATTGTTTATTAGATACTAAATGGAACAGAATTATCCTCACTAGGATTCGAACCTACCAATATGATAATCAACGCTTCCGGGTTGATCACTGATGCATTATGGGAACTTGCCCACGGATCTGACGATGGCTGCTCACTGTTACTCATATATATAAGATAATGTGAAATAGATATCTACAAAAACATGATGGAGTACAGCGTTATCTTTGCGATTATATATCTCTTTTGGTCAGCTACCATCGGTATTCGAGTAATTCCGAAGGAAAGGCTAATCAAAGAGCGTGCTTACAAACCAGGGGACTATATTTTAGGCGGACTATTCCCGGTGCATTATTTGGTCACAGAAGATAGGAAACTATGCGTCAATTTCAGCGCGAAAGGTAAATTTCTGATTTTTCTCCACCTGTAGTTTTAGATAGTGTCGATTTAAGAACAATTCGAATTTGAAACGTTCAAAGTTTTATAACATATAAGCTCTGATCAAACCAGTGAGTATATGGCTCGAGCCAAAATCACCTACCAACCTTGTAACCAGGAGAACCTGGAAATATATTGACCGATTTAAGAAGAAAAAAACCCGTAAAAAATCCAGCTAATTTATTTATTAATTCTTCGACCCCAATATTGCAGTAATTCTTTCTTACGACTGAGTTTTTGTGAATATGCTAATATTGTTAGTGAAAATTGAATTTCGGAGTGGAAAGTAGCTCGCTCTTCAAGGGCTGTGGAAGCATTGAGGCCAAGGGAAAAGGGACCAGATATGATATATGCTATTAAAGCCAGTAACTCCCCATTGCCATCACGGGAATTTCGTGGACATAAGGCCGCAACATAATGTTATTGCGACAACATCAATATATTTGCCGTGTTGCAGGTCTGTCATGGGTCCAAGCGTTTTTGTATGCTGTTGAGAGCATAAACAATGATACCGATCTGTTACCCAATATCACACTTGGATATGATATAAGGGATGACTGCAACCAAGTAAGTATGACGGAATTTTAAAAGGATGAAAGGGAAATATTATGGCGAAAATTTTTACCATTCAAAGTCTGTTAGCCTGAACATTTTGCCCGGCACTATACACACAATGACTGCGCCATGTTGTTGGAAAATTTGATTGGTGAGGATATATCGAAATGCAGAAATTCTAAGGATCTATTCCTTGTAGTTCAATATGATAGTACGAGTTAACTCTGTCACCTATTATAAAGTAGAAATTCATATAGAAAGGTAGGCTTTATAACCTGGGAACTTATAGGCGGCTTATTTCCTTGATTCTAACCTGTAACAGCTGTCTTAAGGCACGAATTTACATAATGCGGGCTACTTTACATGTCTTTCTATAGGTGGACAGGGCCGTTGAGGCTGCTTATGATTTCATTTCTGGGCGGAATTTTATCTCAAGCAACATGGAACCTGGGTGTAGGTCTCACTTCGAGGCTCTGGATGGAGAACCAAAACAGGGCTCTGATTTCAACAGTGGCTCCTTTCAACAATATAGTTGCCCGGATGTGAAAAGACGCAGACGACCAAGCGTTATTGCCGTGGTAGGATCGGCTAGCTCGTCTATTTCAGCCATGGTGGCAAATGTTCTGGGAGTTGAGTACGTCCCGCAAATCAGCTACGCTTCCACAAGTCGATGGCTGAGTGATAAACGCCGATACAGATCATTTTTCAGGTGAGTGTTGTGCATTTATATAAGATTGATTTCGCGATGTTGCGAAGAATGAATTCTTCAGTGATTTATCACTAATTATCGAATGTATCAAGGTGGTTTTATTCACGAAAATCCGTACACGTCCGCACTGTTTATCCTTATTCATTGAATATAAGATGATTAAACCCTTGATGTAAACAAAATCATTGCATAGGTGAAAAGAATAACATTATGACTTACAGATATCATCGAAAACTGTTGACCGCTTCTCTCTTGTGGGAACCATTATACGGTTTTATTACTTTTTTTAATATCATTTACATTTCGAATTGGTGCTCTCATACGAATAGGTCTTTCGATTTTTCACGCGTAAATTCTTTTATGGGTGACGGCTAAATATTGAATGTCGGATCTAACACTTGCTATTTGAGAAATTCATGTTAATCCGTTCAACTTCTTGGTTCAGCTTCCTGGAATTCATTTATAGTCATTGTTTAATTATCATTATTTCCGCGTTGTGAGAGGATTGCGCCCTAGTACATTATATCAACTGACATTGATTCACCATTAGTCAAAGTATATACAAGATTAACCTGAAAGGAAAACTATGCAAATCCTCCTTCTTCCATGATTATTCTTGGGGACAAAGAGAGACTGAAGGCGAAAGAGATCTATATTTAACGTCGCGTTCAACAATATTTCAGCTGTTGAACCACGACGTTATTCTTGAAATGTAAGGCGATTGGACGTGCGAAAATCTGTACAAATCCACATCGTTGTATCCTTACTGTGGAACGTCTGAACGCATAATTTGAAAGCAATGTAAATCCCAGTGTTCGATTTATCGTTGTGTGATCGGCCATTGGAGATAACGACTGTCTATGTATATCGGTATTGTTTTATTATCAATACTGGGAAGTAAAGCGGTTTAACTCTTGCAAGTTCATGCATCTCGGCATTGTTGATCATTATTCCTTTGATTTTAGATAATTTATCTCTCGTAAATCTATGCAAATCCACAATGTCTCATCAGGCTTTTTGCGGAATGTTGTATGATTATTTGTAGAATTTAACCCGAGGGACGCTATATATATATATATCCGCATATCTTTTCACCATTTATGGAAAGTAGAATGACGGAAATGTAAGCAATTCGGTAATGTGGTCTTATTCATGGATTGAGAGTAATTAAGTTTCGGAAATCTATGCAAAGTCGCATCATTTTATCATTGTTTACGAAATATAAAACTTTTGAACTAACTAAACATAGTTTTGCCACTATTCATGAAATGTAAAATTGTTCATGAAATCAATACAATTCTGCAATGATTGATCGTTCTTCGTAGAATTTAACAGGATTGAACATACACATATGCTATATATCATCCAGAAATGTCATAAATTCTGATATCAAATAATTTTGAGGATACCACTTTCTCGATGAAGCACAAGATACCAGTGCTGGACATCTGATGTGGTTTAGTGGTTTTGTATTAAGTTATGGAGAATGGTGTCATAGGCGGAGGGCGAGAGTTTGAATCCTACACTCATCACCTATCCAGTACAAGTACCAAGAAAGCATTATCCTAAATTGGATATAAAGGTTAACCTTACAGAAAAGCAAGCAAATCCATGTCGTTCTATAATTACTCGTAGAATGTATGATAATCGAATGTAACTCGATATTGTTCATCATTATTCCGGTAATATTTATTGATATTTGATTTACTCTTCCCAAATCCACAATGTTTCATACGGTTTCGTGGGATGTAAGAGAGTTGAACTCATGGACGCGTATACAACTCAGCATTGCTTTATCCTTCTCCGTGGGGTGTAACATAAACAAGCTGATGAAGTTCAATGCAGTGCACTCATGGAAATGTATTTTTTATGAACTGTTTGCTCATCATCATTCTGCGAAAACGAGATTATCGAACAGCAATCGTGATTGAATTGAAAACCACCACAAACCGAAATGCTTTATCATTATTTGGTGAAAATAACATGAATGTACTTTGAAGATATCTATGCCAATAAACATTGTTCATGGAATGAAAACAGATTTTGATCTTACAAAATCAATGCAACTCCGCATTGATTCATTATTATTCGTGGAATATCACAGGACTGATCTTACGGAAATCCAGGCAAGTGTTATGTGTTTGATCATTGTTTGTGGGATGCGAGATAATTTAGCTTACTGGAATCTATGCATATTCACCTAGTTTTATATTATTTGTGGAATTTTTTACCTTTCATGTCGCGCGAGTCCATACGTGATTGGATATTGTACATCACTATCTATCAAATGTACGACGATTGAACTGACGGAAGTCAATGAAAATCCGCATTGTTATATCATTTTTTCGTGAAAAGTAAAATGATTGAATTTACGAACATCTACATATATTATCTAAGAAGTTATTAGGAGTAAAGTTATGTAACACTCTTCGATATTCATAATAGTAAAAGGACTGTTTTGTCGAACTGTACGAAGGAATTCATCTCTTATTTGTGCTTTTGACACAGGACCATACCTTCGGACGATCTTCAAGTAAAGGTGATGGTGGATTTGGTGAACTACTTCAACTGGACCTACCTCTCCACATTGGCGTCGGGTAACATGTACGGCGAGATGGGTATGTATCACCGAGACACCATCTACATCTGCATCAAACAAAATCTAAAACACCAATCCGGGAAGCTCTATGCGTATTTAATTGAACCATATAGTGTGTCTTTATCACAATGCTTTTGGTCTATTAGCATGTGTCATGTGCGACATTCAATATTCAGCCGTCGTCCATGAGAGAATTTCCGCGTCAATAGTCGAAAAACCTACTTCGTATGACAGTTAGGATCAATTTCAAATGTATATGAAATAAAAAAAAAATGAAAAAAAAAAAATGAATTTTTTTTTTAAAAAAACAGAAAAAACACAATACGGTTTCCTACAAGACTGAAACGGTCAACAATTTTCAGCTCTCTTAAATAATTAGATTAAAATTAGTGACCAATATATTCCGAATAAAAACCAACTTATTAGATTGAAAATTCCAGATTAGTAGGATCTATTAGTATGAATTTTCAGTCTACAATAGATTCATTCTGTTCTTTTTCAATGTAATTGAAAGTTTGATATTTTAATCTGAGAAGATTGGAATTAAGGACACGATCTAATCTTCACAGAGTAAAATGTCAATCTTTCGATTCATTGGGATGTATTAGATTGAAAAAGATCAGAATGAATCTAATGTAGACTGGAGAATCGAACTAATACATCCAAATAGACTTGTATTTTCAATCTAATAGATTGACTTTCAATCGGAATAGATTGGTCACTAATTCCAATCTATTTATTTAAGAGAGAATGATGCCAGCAAGACATGATGTTCCTTACATAAGATTCCAATCACTGACCATCATTTTTTATCGAAATAAATTTTTCAGAGTATGTAGCTCTGTAGAGTATGTAGCTATGATTAAATCGATTGTTCTGCATTCCTAGAAACTTTCCCTGGTCCAAAACCGTGTGAATAATAAACTGTGAGGAATGGGGACAAGTTTACGGTACATTACTGTACTGTGTGTTGATGGTCAGAAAGGGATATGCTAGATTTGGACGAGTTATCAAGGTGAACTATAATTGGCTGAACCATTAAACCTTGGAATAAGATTGGTTGGGGAGATAATGGATTGTAGATACAAGTGTTCTTACAAACAGTTATTCATCATTTGGACTCGGGGTCCATAATTCACAGCTATATTATTCCTCAGGTATTGAAGCGTTTGAAGAGAAGGTCAAGGAAAAGAAAGTGTGCATCGCCATCCGAGAGATCTTTCTCCATGCTGGAGGCTTGGCGACCATTGAAAAATTTGTGGAAAAATTGAAAAACACAGAAAGGGGACAAAAGGCGAAAGTTCTATTAGTGTTTTTTCCTGAACACGATGCACCATTATTACTGAAGGTATTGTTTCACAATAATTAAGTGGACATAACATTGAGAATGAATAGTTCATACGCCATTGGACAATATGGTTCGTCCCGTGTAATAATCCAGCTTGAGTGTTCTTGTATTTCATATGGTTGGCATTTTGTCAGCCAAGGAAACACGTCATGGACTACTATCCACAAACAGCTTCAGACAACAATCTAATGCGGACAGCATGACCACAGATATTAAACGCAACATAAAAGGGCTGTGGATTTTTATGCGTACTGACAAGAAGTCATATGACCCCATAGGCAAATATAATGACTGCCTATCTCTAAAAACATCACAAGAACTAAAGCTGATTCCTGTGATGGTTTGTATCCCACCCCAGTTTTATTCTAGATGTTCATGTGGACACCTTGCATGGCATGACCCTATGGCCCCTGACACCGGCTTGATAGGTATAAACCCAGGCCCGCAAAACAAGAGTTTTGGGGGGTGTGGACGATGGTATTACGGTGAAGTGTCGAAATATGGGGTCTCTATATATAATCCCATGCTTTATATAAAACCACAACAGCATGGGGTTATATATAGAGACCCCATATTCCGACACTTCACCATAATACCACTGTCCACACCCCCCAGAACTCTTGTTTTGCAGACCGGAGGTATAAGATACAAATATTCAATAGCGATGATGTAATAGCCCTATCAAGTCATATATTATATAAGCGCAACATATAAAAGCCAAGAGCTTCATTCTCCATTATGTTTACCTGTCACAAAAGTACAACCACAATGATTAATAAGCTAATTCTGGCAATAATAATTCTGATAATAATAATATGATGCTAAGAATCCGAATGATCCATTCCACAATAGTGCGATTCCTGCGAGGATCACAATCTGATTCTTTTTCTTCTACAGGAAATGAATAAGCACAGACTGACAGGGAAAATACTGATCGCATCAGAGAGTTGGGCAGATACACTGGATACTCTGCATCAATCACCGGAAGTAGTTCGAGGAATGCTGGGAATTGTCTCCAATCGAGGCAAGCTACCACAATTCCAGGATTTCATGGAACAGTTGCCTCTCCAGAAGGCAATCACGGAGAATATTTGGTTAAAACAATATATAGAAGAGAATCACTCCTGTTCATTTGACTCAAATTCAACAGTAACAAACTGCGTAGACAGTCTAAATGGAGAATCGAATTACGATATGAATACCGTTCTTGTTTCCGGTGGGAAAGTATTGAATGTCATTGATGCTGTGTATGCTATAGCACACGCGCTTCATAACTTGATCTGTCATGAAGGTGAGTGCACGAAAAAAGAAATCCAATCACGTGATCTCGTGGAGAAACTGCGAGATGTTGATTTCATCGGCAGTCAGGGGAACGTGTCGTTTGACAGAAATGGAGATAAAACTGTGAACAACTATATTATCACAAACGTACAGGAAAATGAAGGACAACTAAAGTATGTAGATGTCGGCAGATGGGATGGAGCCTTAAATATGGACGACGACAAAATTGGTAAGATACTAAAAGAACTAGCTGATATAGCACAATATACCGACAGCTTTGAAACAAAAAAGGACTGAAACAAAATATTTCAGTCCAAAAATAACATGTACCCGGTACATTGTCTATATGTCTATCAATTTAAATTTAATGTGTCTCGAGGGTTTGTGTATCAGGGCCGATATGAAAATGGGAATACAATAATCTATATATAAGAACATGAACTAAAGTTTGGCCATTAGTTGTCTACTTTGGAGCTTATGTGCAGCACAATATTTTGCAATTTGATTGGATACGGGATATAAGCGACACACCCACTAACCGTCTGTTATTACTTTATATAATCTCAATGACCCTTGTCCGGTTGGACACGAATACATTAATACGTCATCTTATGCAACTGAGCACTAATACATGAAACAACTATTATGGAGTTTCATTTCGAGAATTACGAAGTTATTTCAAACGTGATATACTATCAATATCACGGAGTACTGGTGGGTTCATTTTGTAGACTTCCGTTATTATATACGCGGTACGAAAATTTCTGCGGAGCTAACTATTGATGTGTGACAAGCCTAAAGTAGAAGACTAATTAAAATGGACAGTCTTTAGTTCCTTCCCAGAAAATCGACCGTTTCAATGATGCGGTAAGACATCACGATCTCCCTATACTGTTAAATGGCTCTCACTTGGTATGCTGGATATGGAGCGATATGCAAGAGGTGGGAATATTGACGACGTCTAACGACAAAAAAAGCAACCATATGACTCCACAGGAAAGCTTCACACGGCACCTTACATTGAGTGCCGAGAATACGGTGGATTCTCGGACGTCGCCTTGGTATCTCAGCCTCGCTTTTATTGCAGGTGTTCATGTGGAGACTATGAAGTATCCGCAAGGCCCCTAGCACCGGCTTAAGCGTAATTAGATTCGCTAACTCGGGAGCTGTGATGACAGATCAGCTAAAAAAAATGACTCATCTGATGTTGATGGGTGAGCATCGAGGACGTCTGATGGAATAAACGCTTCAACATGGAGTAAACCTGGTAAATGCAAAGATACCCAGAAACACTAACCTGTGATGCCCGACGTCGTACGGCTTAAAGGTGAAATGCAAAGGTTTTCGTAATTTCCTTTTTGTGATCTTCGTGGACTAGTTAATGATGGAAATATCAGCCTATCTACTTCGTTTGGTTTTATTTGAAGTATTTTGTCTCCTGGTAGCTTTTGAAAAGTGCTTCATGGTTCGTATCTCAAGCCCGGCCGATTTTAGAAATGAAATCCGCATCGCTTATCTGCTCTTGTTTGACGCTGGTTTGTGACGTCACATCAGACCACCTGGTCGGACGTCAATACTTGTAACGTTCAGTTTCCGGGCTGCTGGTCTGACGTGACGTCACAATCAAGGAAAGATAAGCGATGACGTTTTGCAAATATGTATTCAGCTGGGCTAGGGGTACCAACTTTTAATCAGATTCTAGCAGACCAGATAATTCAAATTAATCCAAGTGAAGTAGATATACTGGTATTTCTATCATTATTCAACCTGTAGTAAATGTAAAACGGAGAATTTAAAAACCTTTGCATTTCACCTTTAAATTTCCCACCCTAGTCATAGTTAATGTCATACCCTAGAGATCTCGTATAATGTCATACCCTAGAGCTCTCGTATAATGCGTGTCACCCGGGCTTTGATTGAGACTGTTCCTATGAAAATCCCCAAGATCTTGCAGAAAACAGTGTTCAGTCGGTTCTGAGCTCTAGAGTAAGCGGAATTAGCCACACAATACGAATGATAAGTATCCATCATTTGCATTTCAGTATGGAATGACGGCTCGGTTGATACTCCTAGTTCAGCCTGTAGTGAGGACTGTGATGCTGGATACCGGATACTCTACGGATTGTCTAAATGCTGTTGGGCATGTGTGCCCTGTGAGGAAGGTATGTTACCTTGTTATTTGGAATATATGGAGATTCTAGTGAGATTGTTCTGTTCGAACCCTGTTTGAGTCCCATACGTAAAGACGAATTTACAACGTGCACACGTATGGTAATGTTGGTAAATATGCAAAGTGATGGAAGTAGTAGGATTCGTATTCAGCGGTTTCACGTCTTCGGGGTTGACTCAATAACAGAAACTCTTACTTTCATCTACTATTTTGTGGAGTTGTTGAATGTGATAACTAACGGGGGACTTGCACGATACCAGCCATGCATAATATAGACCATCTAATCCAATTATCTGTTTGCCGCTTTCTCTTTTGGCCCAGTTAAAATTTCTAGTTTATTTTCTTGTCGTATTGTGCATGCCTCCCATTGTGTGCCCAATAAGACGACTTTGCAAGTAAGGTGATCAGGTGCTATACTGGCTGGCGTGATCAGTTTCCCGGATAATAGGAACTGTGGGCGCTTTCATGTCCTGGCGTATGCAGGCACTGTCGTGATATGAGTGAACAAGTGTTGAAAGCGACAATAAATCCAAAACATTCACTCACTCAATTTGCAAGATAATTCGTATTGCACATTCACTCACTCAATTTGCCAGATAATTCGTATTGCACATTCACTCATTCAATTTGCAAGATAATTCGTATTGCACATTCACTCACTCAATTTGCCAGATAATTCGTATTGCACATTCACTCACTCAATTTGCCAGATAATTCGTATTGCACATTCACTCACTCAATTTGCCAGATAATTCGTATTGCACATTCACTCACTCAATTTGCCAGATAATTCGTATTGCACATTCACTCACTCAATTTGCAAGATAATTCGTATTGCACATTCACTCTCTCAATTCGCAAGATAATTCGTATTGCACATTCACTCACTCAATTTGCAAGATAATTCGTATTGCACATTCACTCACTCAATTTGCCAGATAATTCGTATTGCTGAGACTGAAATAGCAAAAACTATAAATTTATATTATGTTGCCTCTGGTCATTACAGGTTCGTTTTCCAACTCCACGAACATGGAGACATGCACTGAGTGCGGTGTAGTACACGGACTAGGGTGGACGAATAATACCAATCGGACAGGGTGCGTCCAACTGCCCTTAGAATACTTGACTCGCGAAGACAACCTGGCCATTGGAGCTTCTGTAGTATCACTGTGTCTGTTCCTCGGGAATGTCTTTTCTTTGGGAGTCTTCATCAAATACAGAGACACCCCGGTCGTGAAAGGCTCAAATCGTGAATTGACATTTGTGCTTTTGGTGTTTCTCTCCTTTTGTTTTCTTAGTCCATTCATCTACATCGGTAAACCTGGTGACGTCCTCTGCAAGATCCAGCCCAACTATCTAGGTTTCGTCTTCACGGTGTGTATCTCCGTGATGTTCACTAAAACCAGGCGTATTCTCACGGTATTTACCGCCAAGACAGCTCTCAGCTCAGAGAGAAAGCGAATCGAACAGAAACAGGTATTATTATTGGTGACCATGACCCTGATCGAAGGCAGTATCGTTGGTTTGGCCACCTATCTCATGCCACCCGAGGCTACATTCGACTACAGCAGAGACTCGAGGGTGATTCTGGATTGTGGACCGCCTTGGATGACCATTCACTTTATTGCCATGTCGTACTCCTGTCTGGTGGCGATAGTCTGTACATTTCTGGCTTTCAAGGCGCGTAAACTTCCTGAAGCGTTCAATGAGGCTCGCTCCATCAGTTTCACCATGTTTATGATGATCTTAGTTTGGGTTGGCTCCATCCCTGCGTATCTCGGCTCCAATGGGAAAGCTCGAACGGCTTGGTTCTGTTTCTCGACCATGCTGGCCGCACTCCCTATGTTACTCTTCCTGATTCTGCCCAAGGTGCGCATCATCTTGTTCTACCCCGAGAAAAATCGCGCAGACGTCGTGCGATCGCAAACGACCAATCATATTCTGACTAAGACGACACGGAAGACATCGATAGTTTCCCTAGCCAATGACGACTCGCAATCCAACCAGCTTCGTCGGCGCAGCACTAGGGCCGGGTCTTCAGACGGCGACGGGGCAGTCATTCATCGAAGACAACACACCAAATCTGGAAGACAAATGCCCACCGATTCTCAACAAAGTAGGTTTTCCGATATCTCTGAGAAAAGTGGTTTCTCGGCAGAGAGCAGATCGGGCACAACTCAAGGAAGGGAGAGTGCAGATTGGACAGATCCAGGGTCGTTAGAGGCCATTATAGACGAAGATTCGGACGACACGAAGCTATAATTCTTGAACTTGCATTTCGTGTATGTACATTCAACTTCCCGTTGTACGGTCATAATCATTGCATGCAGCTTGAGCAGAAATAGACGCGAGGAGTTACTTGTACCCTTTCTAATCCAACTTACATGTCGATAGAGGACTAGATTTGTAGCGATCATAGAAACGCTTCTGTAGTGTTCGGATTGGGATGTTCATCATCCAAAAAAACTGAAGAAAGAAAATCTGACTTCGGAAAGCTGGTTTGGAGTGGATGAATAGTTATGGGTCTATCCACTGGTATTATGTTGGTAGTAGCCCAAACTTGGCACTGAGCATATTTTTTACCTTTGTGACATTTGATGTCACGCCGAATTCAATCGAAGTGGCATTTTGGTCTTGCCCTTCCATCCCGTAGTGTTTCCGTCAGTGGAGGTCAGAAGGTCAACTTATGTAATGGTGCACGTAGTCGAGGGAGGACAACTGCTGAATGTTGTTACTGTATTATATTGATTGGTGAGCTGCATGTTAGTTTATTGGGTTTAAGAACAACATCCAGTGAGAGAAGATATAAATTTGCCATTTGAACGGTACACATCAGTATCTATAAAATGGCATTGCAGCGAATAATAAAATGGTATATGAATTTCCCAGGGTAAATGTAACAGATTTACATGTACACAATCTGATTACAACTCATTCTTCTTGACACTAGGGTGTAGTTTCAATGTGAATATAAAATATTATGTATTAAGAATACAGATAATTAAAAATTACATGTCAATATATCTCCTGCAGGTTATTTAATTTTTTTTAAGCACACTCTCAAAGGGACTGTCGCTTCCACGACACTGGACCACAAACAAAGGAGGAACGCATGCAAAAATCTGTGCGTGAAAATGGAATGTATAACTGATCTGTTTCAACCAGAGATCTGGTAAACCGCGTTTGCCTGTTCGTAAATCTTAATAAATTAATATCCTATCAATGCTTCCAATCGTACATTACAAGCGTCTAGTCCGTCATTCATAATCCAGCCGTCGTCCATTAGAGAATATCCGCGTCCATAATCCAAAGACCTATTCCATTTCCATATAACAGTATTAGCACCAAATTCAAAAGACAAAAGTATACATAAACATAGGCTTGTTTCCTGCAAGAGAGAAGCGGTCAACAGCTTTCAATGATGCCGGCAAGACATCATGATGTTCCAAAAATATCAAATCCGTATCGCTGATCAGTATACTTAATCCATAATATTCGTTGTAAAGTCGTCATCTAAAGAATGATGTATCTCAGTCACGCTTTGATTGTGACTGTTCATATGAGTACCATGAGGATCTTGAAGTACATGTGTTCATACGGCCCCTAACCCCAGGTTAAGCGGAATTAGACACAAGTTACGAAACGTAACGCCATAGATCTTGCACGCTACGTTCGTATTTTGCTATCAGCATGCGATATGTATCGCCAAATTTGAGAAACTTTGAGTGGAGGCGCTTGGTAGAATAGCCCTGTTTTATAAGTTTCTGCAACAGTGTTTTGTGACGTTGATTAAAATCATCACATTTAACACAGGATCTAGCAAATGCTACTAAGCGAGATATGTATGCGCCATATGCAGGTCCCACTGGAATATTACTATCCAGAAAGGGATAGTTTACGATGTCGAAATTGTAATCATCTCTTTGTCATAAAGTCGACGAGAGAGAATGCCCGCTTCATTTTTATAGAGGTAGAGATCTAAATAAGATGTGCCTGTAGGGCTATCTGTAGTTTCCTTCAAATCCAGTGAAGGTGGATATATATCCTTCACTGCGTCATTTATATAGCGATTATCCACATCGAGAAGATCGTCTATATAGCGTTTGGTGAATGAGAAGGAACGGGCTTTGAATGGATCGGTTTTTAAAAGCGCCTGCATATAGTCATATTCATAAGAGAAAAGATACAGGTCAGCCAGCAGGGGTGCACAATTAGTACCCATTGGAATACCTATATGCTGCTGATATATTGTGTTGCCAAATTTCACATAGATATTTTTAATGAGAAATTCAAGCAACTCTATAAACAAAAGAAACATCCCATGAATGATATCTCTTGTATGTAGTCGAGCTAAAGAATGCTTTATGGCTTCCGACATTAATATATCTACGATCAGTTTTCTTGAACACAGATACTATTAATGA
The DNA here is from genome assembly GCA_036873755.1 of Hanleya hanleyi. NCBI lineage: Eukaryota > Metazoa > Mollusca > Polyplacophora > Lepidopleurida > Hanleyidae > Hanleya > Hanleya hanleyi. Next base: position 97,165 of record JAVTVY010026144.1, on the reverse strand, counting down.
ACTTATACAGTCAATAAGGTCCTGATGAGGGATTGTAGTATAGAGAGTCGAGAAATCCCATGTGGATACATGTCTGTACGGTATGTGACCTTTAGCATCAAGTTCTTCCGTAAGACATTTTGAGTTTTCAATATCCACATACATTCAACGCCAGAATTCTTGAAAATAGTGGCGCAATACCTTTCCCAAAATGCCTTTACCTCCTGAAGGGCCCTCGTCAATAGGGTTGAAAGAAGCTTGGTGGTGCAGCTTCTAGAACCAGCTATGAATCCAGCTTTGTATGGTGATTTATGCATTTTGGGAGTCCAGTATATTTTTGGTATGTCGCTATGATTGGTTGGAAGACAAATACCTCTTTCCTTGAGAAACTTTTTGTGATTGTTAAATAAATCTTCCAGAGTAAATGCAGTTTGGGAGTAAGTAGACGTGATATGTCTACACTCAATTCTTTAACCAGCACCTGGTAATAGTAATATTTACATATGAATATTATATTATTCGGAGCTTTGTCTGCTGGGACTATGACGAATTTGCTCTGGAGATTTGCTAGAACTTCTTGCGAATTTAGGTTTCTCAGTACTTGTTTTGCTAGGGGAAGAGAACTTCTGTCAATATGGCGGATTGTTTCAACGACCTTGCTCTTGGTGAGGTCCAGCCAATCAGCGAGTACTGTAGGTTCAACTTTTTCTCGCTTAGACCAATCAATAACGTACTGTTCTAATGCAGACAGAACTATCTTCTGGTCCGCCTTCAGATTTATTCTTCTTGGCTCTCTATATTTAGGTCCTTTCATCAGGAGTAATTTCAGATCCTTATCACTCACCACATCAAGGTCACCAGTCACAATATGTTTGCATGGTGTATAGATAAGTTCGACAATTCACAATCACAACTATAGCCTCCTGACGTGTATAAGTTCCAGTCAAACTCCTTGACAGCATTGGAGTAATTGAATATTTTGGTGGCTATAGATTTAGTATACTTATATGAAATGCAAGGAGGTTCTGTGAACTTAAAATAGTTTGGTACAGCGTTGCGTACCTCTGGATCATACAGGATTCGAGGTAAATTAATGATGTCCAGTCCTTTATCTAAGTAGTTGAGTTTCAAGAAAAGCCGATGTTTCGATGATGTTCACTGGACGATACAACCGAAAATACGCTATATCTTGACATACTTTACTGATTTTTGATGGTATTATATTTCCTGAAGACGCAGATTGCTGTATAGCTCTGGCTATTTGATTTAAAGCTCTCAGAGGTAACGCATACAGAACTGTACGTAAGCTATGTATACTATTGGGTGCGTTAGTTAAACCCACTAAGTAATTAAAAGTGATATGATCGTGAATCATCGAACTATTAAACCTTCGCCAACCATGGCTGCGTTGTCTCCGTTGATGGGGTTTAAATAGTTGGGTAATGTTGGATATATTTGAACGGCGGTTTGTAGCATTGCCGAACCCACTGACATTATCATTTAAACCAAACGGAAACACTGACCCAAGTTCTAGCATCCAGAATAATTCCCGCTCTCGGATTTTTCTCTCAAATCCAAAAGGGGAATCCTTAGTAGATGGATAGACGACGTCTATGATCTGAATACTAAAGTTATCCCAGCCATGGTCGGGTCCAGAAAAATGCCTACCTATAAGCAATTGCTTTTTCCTAACGGATTTTCTGTGACCGTTCACCCTAAGATGGAGTCTTTGGGTGGTCTTGCCAACATACTGTTGACCACACTTCTTACAGGAAACTAAGTAAATACAGTTTGTAGTAGAACAACTAAGATCAACATACGAGTTAACAGAATATGAGTTACCAGTTAACGCGGAACTAAATGAAGCTGAAGTATTAAAGAGTGGACACGTGAGACATCCACGGTGTCCATACTTAGAAATTTTGAAATTATTACATCTAGAATTCGGTGCTAAACAATCATCAAGCGCAATATTGCAAGGTTTGATGTCGTGGCCTTGCTTTGCTGTCAGAAATATATCTGTCATTTGGATTGAAAAGGTCTTAGTGCATTTCGAACTATTAGAGACTCGGCCGAGAAACCTGCACTAAGGTTCCTCGGGTCTGTCTTCATATTTTTTCTTTTAGTTGTGCTCATTATGTTTGTTGGGTGTGCAGGGGCCCGGCCTCGGGGACAACTTGTCCACCAGCAGAATCCAGGCATACACAGGTTAAAATTACAAGCGTCTAGTCCGTCATTCATAATCCAGCCGTCGTCCATTAGAGAATATCCGCGTCCATATAAAGGATCTTACGTATTTAAAGGATCTTACGTATAAAGGATCTTACGTATAAAGGATCTTACGTATTTCAATTGAATTTGATGTTCTGAGCGCCCATGCCATGACATCATTATGCCAGCGCTTCATTATGACATCACGGTCGCTTCAGGACTAATCCGGCTTGCAGTAACTCGAGCGTCAACCAATCCTGAGATCTCTTTACAGTTCTTCGAAGGCAACATTAATGCTAGAGAATTTGGCAGGGTGTCTTTTCATGTTTCCGCGGTCCCGACATTGTGGCACGGGGTAGATATATGGACTGGTCTTTGATGTATGGACTGGTCTTTGGTGTAAACAAAGTGGCCCTATCCTCCCTCCCCTACTGCAAGTTGTTAAATCGAACAAGCGACATAACCAATCTAATTTTAATTAGATTGAGATATTGACAAATGAACATGCGGACATTGAAATGTAATTTCTTCCAGACTTATTAGCAAGAGGACCTAGTACATCCACGTTTGTTGGCGAAATGTACTGATAATAAGAAGGCTCCAGGGAGGTTTTTTCTGATGATTGTATCGTATTGATGTCCGACATGTCTCACAGGACTTGACGTAGTTCTCAATATTTATTTTATAGAAGCGCTTTCCAGTAAAATGATGAAAACCGAGCGCGGGTATATCGCAAATATTCCAGGCGAATTGACACCATCTTTTCAGGTAAATATTTCGCCTTGATCTACATTTTTACTCGAAACGGGCATCTCTTCCTGTATAATAATCACTAAACAGAATGAAAATCGGACAGATATTGGCAGAGATTTGCTCGATTATATTCTGATATGTGTGCAGTTTGCATTGAGTTAACATGAGCCAATGGCTGGAGCCGACCTCACTTGAGGTCACTATCAAGTCGCCACGCAAAACAGCAGGGGTTATGAAAAAGGTGTATCATGTTGCATTTTAGACCAGAAGTTCAGTGAAAAAGCACATTGTGTTCTATTACGTTCATGATGCCCAAGACTATTTTCATTCCTCAAGACACCTTGACACTCAGCTTTTTATCCCCTTCCTCTTGAAAAACGTGGCAGTGTGTCACAGGCCCGACGAAGTAGGCATCAGGACTCCGACGTGCACTGAACTCTTGGAAATCCCCCCGCCCCAAGACGAAATCCCGCGTATATTACGAAGGGCACGGCCCAAGTCAGAATCACCAGTGATTTTCATCAAAAATCACTAGAAATTTTCATCAAAAGTAGGTCAGCTCAGAACTTGCTGATAACAGTCCCCTAGTCCTCAACGGTTCTCCTTATTTTGCTGACGAAAGGATTCGGATGGACTCACTCACTCACTGATTGACTGACTACCGGACAATTTGCAGATGGTAGCCTACTTCGTAGGAATATAAGATATCTCATGCTGCCGATGATCAGCAAGTAATCTACCTGAACTTTGCTTGTCATCTGAGATGTGAGTCACGCTTCCATCCATCAACGCCGCTTTCATCTATATTTCATTCACATTACGACCGTTTGGTCTTATTCATTTTCACACCCGGAACCCCACGGGTAGGGTTCTACTCCGTTTAACATCTGTGAATCCACGAGTTGCATCTTACCACAAGCTGTCTGAGGCGTTGAGGCCTGTTCTTATACTGATCTGGGGTGTGCACGACACCCGAACTAAACCCTAATTTTTGTTGAGATGCGAACCTGCTCAAGAAATTCAATACACTATTGGCATATCTTGGCATGTCTTTGTGCTTCTCGTTGTTCATGCAGAGAGACTACCACTATTCAAAAGCCGACAATTAATATGCAGATGAAGATGCTCGCGTAGCTCTAGAGAACAATACATTTACTATACTATGCTCCCTAGACACATACATCTGTCTATGAGCCTAGTTTTACATTTCAGGCTTTGCAGAGTGATCAGTCTTTGGCATTTATCACACTGAAGCGACCAATAGTTAGATGAACAAGTAATTATGTGATATCCTGGACAATAGATAAAAATTCCACAACGGTGATGCTTCGACGGATCTCACAGTTCTGAAGTACACGGCCATCATATTCAATGAAAACTTCTTCATTTTAAATTGGTGGACTCAGAATATAACGGATTGAAAATGCAGTGCTGCATCAGTACTTCAGTATGAAGAATAACATTCTAAACAGTTTTGGTAAAGAGCTTGGCATCATAGTAAATAACTCGACCAAGGTAGTGAACCGCATGAGCCGAGAAATTGTATTTTTAGCGTTTGATTCTGTTATTTTTTTCGTATCAGTCGGAAGACTTGAGACATGCTGCTCGAATGATTTTGAATAGAGTAAAATATCATCCACGTAAACTAAAATATTTATCCATGCTGCAGATCGCAAGACATGGTTATAAAGCCAGTTTGGCATTACGCCATACCAAATAATCTATTGATGATGCTAACAGTTTATGAAGCGAGTTTTTCAAGATTTCACAAATTTGTGGAGATATTTCTTTTTTCATTTTTCGAGTTGCGCAGACCACCTGTAAAATCCCTATTTTACCCAATTAATACTACAAATAAATGTCGCTCAAGATCTACTGGAATACAGGCATTGGAACAGTCCATACCCATGATTAGCCTAACTCTCACATGTGACTGTTCATCTGAGTAAAACCCATTTATTCAAATCAAGCACCATAACCCAGTGTACAGGATACATGTACATATAACATACGGTAGTTCACATCCCAGGCATGTTAGCTACGGTCCAGTTCGGTCTATCTCCGTTCTACTGGCTGTTCTTCGAAGAAAGTTAATTACTCGATCAATTGATAACCAAATGTCAAACAGTGCTCGCTGACTAATCCAGTCTCATTTTGAAAGCTTCACTTTTGATAAACGAAAATATTTGTTGTCACTTTTTTCGATAATGAATATTCAGGTTATGCGAAAAACATTTTCGAAACCTTGAGGAGTAATTACATTGTATACAGATCAGGATTATAGGGCTTACTCTTTACCTCAAGTTTCTGTCTTCAGGATTTCAAGTCCAACTGCAGTTAATATCATTGTTTATAGGCGTCAGATATAACACTCAGTAATCAGAAGTCATCCGCAAAAGAATTTCCATGTCAATAATCGATAGACCTTTTCCATACGACAGTTAGCATCAAGCCCAAACAGGCATGAAATGAAGCAACCCCCCCCCCCTCCAAGATGTTACCCTACAAGAGAGAAGCGGCCAAGTTTTCAATGATTACAGTATGACATGATGCTGTTGACATTTTTGTATTTTTGTACAAATGAATTTCCAAGTCGTCGGAAATATGTCCCGAAACATATGTCCATGGCACAGCCCGCCAAGATTACAAGGAAAGGTGCGGGCGTATTTGTCAACCCGAGCGGAAGCTTTTCGAACTGGTATATACATTTGGTAAACATGAAGGCACTATTGTGTTTGGTTTCTACACCCAGACGGATTTGCCGGTATCAACCAGACGAGATCTAAAGCTGTGAATATTTCGCCTCAGACTCGCCCATTGCATCAATACCTCTTCACTTCATTCAGCGCTCTGCAGTCAACACAAAACCTCCGATCACCAGTTTTTTCAACACGACTGGACACCATTCAAATGTTGTAAGTTCTTTCATATGTCTTAAACATCGCATTACTAAATTCTTTGAGGGGTGGGACGTCGCCAGTGTCTATTTTGTATGTGTAATAGTGGTGCATCAAATTGTGAGCGAATGCAATCACATTCTGTTCAATCAATACAATAGTTATTTTTGAGTGAGTGAATATGATTTAACGTCGCTTTCAACTATATTTCAGTCATATCACGACGTTGGGTCTTATTCCTTTTCACACCCGGGAACCACACGGGTGAGGTCCTATTCCTTTTCACACCCGGGAACCCCACGGGTGCCTCATTCGCCTCTTACGACAAGCTGTCTGAGGAGCTGAGGCCTACTCTTACCATGACCCGCGGTGTGCACGACATCCCAGGTCAATCCCCGGAAGCCCCACGGGGCTAGTCATTACTCCTCAGCCCTACGGGCTCAGGAGTATTGTTGTGGCCCTAGCAGTGTGTCTGTCCGTCTGTCCGAGCCGTATCTCGAACACTATTGCAAGGAAGTTCTTGAAACTTACAGGTTATGATCCTTTTATGTTTTACTTGTGCCTTTGAGACTTTCAGGTCTAACCGGTCATTAATTATTTTTTTACATTTTTTTTTATTTTTCTACCATTTTCCAGTCTTCTAAAAAGGGATCTCCAAGTATGCATACATTAGGCCTACTTTCATACTGATTTACATACACTTATTGGCATGTAGCCTATCAAGAGCTCCATAGTAAAGTTGTATGTCTGCCATTGGTTCATTCAGTGTAGTGCAGGACTCATTTGCATATTCAGTAGTATGGTATTGCCAGTGACTCATTCATATGAAATGTATGAACACATTGCTTAGATCTAATGTAGATCCAGCAGTTTTGCTTCTTTGGAGCTTCTTAACTATTACAGTGGCAGTCAACACCCACATTTTAAAACCAGCAACTTGGTATTAAGTCCTGATATCTGATTTATTTGTGCATTTGGCTAGAAAGTGTTACACCAAGCACTGACAAGAAGGAGGGCTCAATTAACATATCACAGAACTCAATGAACCACTCCCCTTCACAGCCGGGCCTAAATTAAAAAACGTGTATATCCGAGACTCAAAACTTAAAAAAAACAACAAATGTATATATATATATATTTCTTTTTTGTTTGTTCCCTAAATCTGTCGAAGAAAATCAAATGTTTACAGGGGGATATGGCTGTCAATATATAGAATATGCCCCACGGTTTGATCCGCCGACTCTTGAGATGCAGCGTCACAAACCGGGAATACCGTATTAACTTGAAGCGTAACTTGGATTTTCAAATCGAACCAAAAAAGGTATCTTGCACAAGTAGGCCCCACGTGGGACCTGTGTACCAAATTTCAGAAAGATCCATGAAATATTTCCTGAGAATTCACGATAACAATGTTTCAATGGTATCTTGCACAACTAGACGACAAGGGGAACCTGTGTACCAAATTTGAGAAAGACCCATGCAGTACTCCCTGAGAAATGACAATAAAGTTTCATGGGGAAATCCAAGATGGCTGCCTGGTGGCCATATTGGATTTCCGAATCGGACGCGAAAAGGTATCTTGCACAACTAGACCCCAAGGGGAACCTGTGTACCAAATTTGAGAAAGATCCATGCAGTAGTTCCTGAGAAATCGCGATAACAAGGTTTCAAGGGGAAATCCAAGATGGCTGTCTTGCGGCCATATTGGATTTTCGAATCGGACCAGAAAAGGTATCTTGCACAACTAGACCCCAAGGGGAACCTGTGTACCAAATTTGAAAAAGATCCATGCAGTAGTTCCTGAGAAATCGCGATAACAAGGTATCATGGGGAAATCCAAGATGGCCACCTTGTGGCCATGTTGGATTTTCGATTCGGACCGGAAAAGGTACCTTGCACAACTAGACGACAAGGGGAACCTGTGTACCAAATTTGAGAAAGACCCATGCAGTACTCCCTGAGAAATGACAATAAAGTTTCATGGGGAAATCCAAGATGGCTGCCTGGTGGCCATATTGGATTTTCGAATCGGACGCGAAAAGGTATCTTGCACAACTAGACCCCAAGGGGAACCTGTGTACCAAATTTGAGAAAGATCCATGCAGTACTTCCTGAGAAATGACGATAACAAAGTTTCATGAGGAAATTCAAGATGGCTGCCTGGTGGCCATATTGGATTTTCGAATCGGACCAGAAAAGGTATCTTGCACAACTAGACCCCAAGGGGAACCTGTGTACCAAATAGATCCATGCAGTAGTTCCTGAGAAATTGCGATAACAAGGTTTCATGGGGAAATCCAGGATGGCTGCCTGGTGGCCATATTGGATTTTCGAATCGGATCAGAAAAGGTGTCTTGCACATCTAAACCCCAAGGGGAACGTGTGTGCCAAATTTTAGAAAGATCCATGTAGTAGTTCCTGAGAAATTGCGATAAGGTTTGATGGGGAAATCCAAGATGACTGCCTGGTGGCCATATTGGATTTTCGAATCGGATCAGAAAAGGTATCTTGCACAACTAGACCCCAAGGGGAACCTGTGTACCAAATTTGAGAAAGATCCATGCAGTAGTTCTTGAGAAATCACGATAAGGTTTCATGGGGAAATCGAAGATGGCTGCCTGGTGGCCATATTGGATTTTCGAATCGGACCAGAAAAGGTAGCTTGCACAACTAGACCCCAAGGGGAACCTGTGTACCAAATTTGAGAAAGATCCATACAGTAGCTCCTCAGAAATCGCGATAATAAGGTTTCATGGGGAAATCCAAGATGGCTGCCTAGTGGCCATATTGGAATTTCGAATCGGATCAGAAAAGGTATCTTGCACAACTAGACCTCAAGGGGAACCCGTGTACCAAATTTGAGAAAGATCCATAAAGTAGTTCCTGAGAAATCGCGATAACAAGAACTGTTTACGGACGGACTGACGGACGATGACCATCTGGTGATGGTGGGCTAAAAATATGTCCGCAATATAATAAATGGAGTCATATAGTTTGGACTCGTTAGGTTTGTTCATTTCCGAGCTACATAGAAAAGTTCACTAGGGAGAGGTGGATTATGTCCGTATCTGCATTTGAAAGAACAGATCATCTAAGATGAGACCGATGGACAGGTCGACTGGGTGTTCATCAAATATTTGTTTGGGTTTATTTATCTGGCTGGCCATTGTGACCTTGACCTTTGATCTCAAACCAGATCGGTAAGATACATGACAATTTGGAGATGATCCATACCTGGAACTGGAGTCACACAAAGTAAAGTGAACGGATGAATAGATGAACGCAAGTCATCTCAATATACAACCTGCCTTGGAGATGGGCGTATAACAAAGGTTGAGAGAACAAATTAATTAAGGAAAAGCATAATTTATTCACATTAATTAAAAAAAATGGTGACATAAGAAAAACACGATATACAAGAATGACATGGAGTGAATATACCCGTGCAATGTGCAAAATTGCTACGACTTTCATAGCTACCAGGACAACCACAGTATAAACATGGAACTCCAGCATATCAGACGGTAGCATACATTACAATACCCAATATGAGATCATTCAACTGAGTGATTTTATGGAAGTCACTAATGTATTGTTCTCTTTAAAAATAATGCTATTTAAGGCCAGGTTTTCCGGTCATGTTCCTGAAGGGTACGTCTTATTACCTTTAATTCTAAAGTATGATGATTTCTAATTGCATTGAAATACATTGTATTTCAAATATTTGTCACACAGACTTCCAACTCTCCATATAAAAATGTCCTCAAGGTCAGATTGATATATTAAATTATGTTAATTGAACAAACCTTTTCTCATAGAATAGCAGCCTACATACGGCCATGACATCAAGTTCTATTCTAACACACCCAAATGAAGACAGCACATGCTGCATCGCCATAGAATCAATTAACTTAATAAATTCTCATCCACCACTATATCGAATTGAAACAAATGTCAGTTACATGGAAAAGAACCATATACTGGTTCATGTAAAATGGATGCCACATTCAAATATTTTGATTGGTCCCAAATATATGGATATCACATTTACAGACATTCTAAATACAAATATAATCACAGATTTCAGATGAATTCTTCAAATAAACTTTTTCTCTGAACACTATATCAGAAGCTTACAATGTTGTCTCTCCAATATTTTTTGATTCGTCCAAAGAATTGACATTGACTCCAAATTCCTGTGAACATCACATCCGCATCCTTTGATGGACTCCAAGAATATGGCAGTCAATTCTAGATATTCTGATTAGTCAGAATTATATAAATATTATATATACTAAAGCATTAAATTTTGATTGGTTCCAGGAATATAGAGCTCTTGACTTTTTGATTGGTTTCTGGATATACCAAGGTAGTTTTACAGCAGGAGAAATATGAACAGTGCTGTATGGTTTGATTGCTTTATGCAGCGCTCATATTCTCGAGTATAAATACTCAAACCAAAGAAGAGCATGTTGAATGGTAATCACTTTAATAAGTCGTCTCTCTCTTTCACCAACCTGACCCACACCCAGCTGTTGTGAGCAATGTATTCACAAGATAAGCCAATTTGGAATACAGTAACAACAGACCTCCGCAGAACTGTTTTGGCAAAGTGCTGATTGACAGCAGAAAATCTCATTTGAAATATATTTTAAACGTCATTTTGATATAATAATAACTGTTTGTCAACGATGCCCTTTACATAATTACTACCGTCATGGGAGACCTGTCCTTGGGCCACACACACAGGTGGGTATATATAGAGATCTAAAGCCACTGAAAAGTTGCCCCGTCGGCATTAGGAGTTATAGGTGAGCCATGACTTTCGCTTTCCAGTATGTGAAAACGCATGTAGAAATAATTCAAACATTGTTATTTCCTCAAATTTCTTCATCACCTATGTTTGAATTATTAAGAGATTACCGTAAACATTTTGTATTCCTTGGCAAAGAGCAGAAGTTTCATTAGAGATATTTCCAACATTTTCATCCGGTAAAAGTTGGGAGTATCTTCAATGAAACGTCAGTCCTACAACAAAGAAGGACCGAGTTTATTTTCAGGGATATTTACAGTGTAGAGCGGTACACCTCGCAATTGAATTATGAGAGATCTTGTCAAACCCTGCAACTGGTAGGTCATTTTTTTTTCTCTTTCCACATCATGAATTATTAGGGATGAATCATTGATGATGTGCTTATAGATTGAGTGATTGAATCTGATTCAACGTCGATTTCAACACTATTTCAGTCATATCACAACGTTTGGTTCTTATTTCTTTTCACACTTGGAAACCACATGGGTAGGGTCCCATCCCTGGGAGCCCCATGGGGCTGATGTGCTTATAATGTTGGCCTCTCACAGAAGCTGCTCTCTTCGACAGAATCTGAAGCCGAAAAGTGTCATCCTAAAATATAATGGGAAATTACCACTATAGCTCAAGTTAATCCCTGGACAAGGCTGTCTGTCCTCAATGGCAGCGGCGGTGCACAGACAAATGGCTGGCCGCTTGAGCTGTGGTTCAGCAAACCGAGTGCTTCCCTATGTCTTTAACCCAGAATATATTTCCAATTGATGATAACTGGTATAATTTCGAGCTGAAGTTGCCAAAATTATCATAAATGTTAGCTTGTTCGTCTTTTCTTGGAATATTTGAAATATTTCATCCATATAATCATATTTACACCAGTTCATGTCATAAACAAAGGGGAGAGATCATGAGAACAACCCGCAGTGGCTCACGTGCTGTGTACCAGTGTTGCCGACACCCGGGGCAAGACAGCATTGTCCAAGGAATAATGTGGAAAGACCCCATTGGATATGAATCTGAAGCTGCCTGATTTTTCACCAATTTGTCCATCAATACTGATATCTCACACGTGATATTAATTGTTTTTCATTGTTCAAAGCTCAGATATGTGTAGTTACTTCTCAGTCTTGCACACGAGTCTTAAATGCCACAACTCTCTACTATTTATACTACTACTACTACCCAGTCCATTCCAGGAAAGATATCTTCTCAGTAGCGCTATATTAATTCACTTGCTACTCAGACGAACATCTAAATCCAGAGTTTACCAAAACACAGTAATATTAATATAATGCTAACAAGGGTTTATCAAATATACAAAATGAAAATGTATTTCTATATCATTCAAAGCCATGGCTATTTCTAAAACAGCCTATTAAAACCAAATTGTTCTGTGAGGTCAACGCTTCTTGCTTGTCACTGCTCTGGCTTTTTCGTAACCTGTGAATATAAACAAAGAAAACAGAGCAATTTAATTATCATCAAACTTGCAGAATGGTATTCATTGGTATTCCCTCCTCTCCGCGCAAGTGAACTTTTCTCCCATGCTCCAAAATGGAGAAAAATAGAAATCTGAATTTTGTGACTTTGTAGCTTAGCTTATCATGTTGGGGTTATTTTGCACCTGCATGTATTTGCATGACCACCCAAACCGACAATCATGAGCAAACTCAAAATGGCAGCCAAGTGGGATTACTACAAAAGTGATATTTTTGTTTTTCTTTTCTCCCGTACTTTAGCTTTTGTGAGAAGAAAAGTGGGCAAGATCTATTTTATTTCACATCAGATGATTATTTAATATTTATCATGCATTATTGTACAAATAATAAAATAGCAAAAAAAAATGCCTTCACTGCATGTGGCCATCTTGGATTGTCTACATTTTGTGGTAGAGCTTGTCCCGAAGGTATAGTGTGGCAAGTGCCAAACCCTCAGAGATAACGAAAATATCAGCTCCCCTCACTAGATTGCAGTTTATCCACACACAAAACAGATGAATTATGTTTCCAGTATATCTCATACAAGAATGAACAAGTTAGATGCTCAACTATTTGAATAGAATCCATGTTGTGGGTACTGTTTAGCCCAATTTGGGGCCTATTCGTCATGTAAGGCCTCTGTTAATTAATCTTTAGCTTCTCATGACCCGCCCGCATGTTTTTTGTCGTAACAATAATTACGCATTGTTTTAATTATTTGGCATTTTTTGCTGCAAAAAAAAAAAAATGTGCAGAAAAAGGCAGCGGTCGAAAGAACACATGCCTACCTGCCGCCAGCAAGTGAATTTTTCCGGCGACAGGTTGCAAAAAAATCTGCCTGTCGCATGCGGCAGCCGCAAGTAGGATTTCATCCAACAAAAACGATAAAATGCCATCAATTTTCGTAAATACCTTTTTGAAGACTATATCTATCTGAAGGAATGGACAATCCACGAAATAATCCATTGAAAATTTATTTCAAGCCGATCTTTGGCCACTGTTGTTGGTGTTCTCTGTCAACATTTCCCGCAACCTCCCCACAGCGCATGCTCCATTTCGCAGGCTCCAATAACATCCCTGCCTCCAATAGCGGAAGTTGACCTTTACTACGTTGCTATGACGTATAGGGGAAACCAACCAACGCACGGTTCAGTTTGAATCCGACCAAACAACTCCTTTAGTGTTGCACATGAGCGAACTACTTTTCATATGCTCTGTCCAGATAAACAGGGAAAATTATCTCCAGATAATTCTTTTTAACGCTAGGTCAACGGAGGTATTATGCAGACTTGAAAAGTAATCAAAATTTTCGTTAAACATCTATTTTACTATATATGATGTCACTTCCGGCGATGTGCGCGAAGGCCCCGAATCCGGTCCAAAAATCTGACTGGTGGCTGGGGTGTTATTAGACCCCCAGCGAGGTGGTTGCATTTCCCGCGACAAGTTACTTCCGGTTGCGCGTGAAGTCCTGCGCGTTAGTCCGGTGCATGCAAAAGTTGGACCTGTTACGAAACGGAATTGGGACTGTTTTTTTTTCAGTTCGTTTCGATGGTAAATAATATTGTTGGCTTCTTTGGACTTCTGTTCACAAGCTGACGTTTTTCTATGCAGACATTTCAGTTAACTGATAATTCCAACGGGACTCTGGTGGTTGATTCTAATTTATTGGAAGCAGCAATTTTACAAGGGGAGACTATTGATAAATATAGCTAAATTTTGTTGGGATACTGGTGAACTCCCCTCAAATTTTCCTTCTTTAAAAAGGGTGTTTACTTGGATATAAATTCTATGATATAATGTCACAGGTGCCATTTAAATTTCACATGATTTAGTCAACAACAAAGCTTTTTGCATTTCTAATTGCAGAAATTAGGGAAATAGTTGTCTTTGACATATCAAAGTTGACATAAACTTTCCATTGGTGCTCGAAGTTTACCACGTACATAACTTCTTTTTTATTGCAATGTCTTAATGCAGCCAAATAATTAATAATTAATAATTACAGCATTCAGCATCATCATAATTTCCTCCCAAGGTCATGAGAAGCTAAAGATTAATTAACAGAGGCCTAAGGAAAACACAATAGGCGACTACATGTAGGGAACCAACCATGTTAAACGTGGAAAAGCTACCCAACAAGCTGTATTGCACACGGTGTTCCCGGTTAGAAGATCCTTACATGACGAACTTCCCCAATTTGCTGCATTTGATAACTGACACTAGGAGGTATTCAATTTGATGTCACGAGAATGGTTTATCTGTGCAATTAGAAGATTTATTGCATACTTACGCCACCAGAATCTTGTTAGTCCTTCTCCAAGGAGGTATATACTAATTAGGAAGGCCCAGAGTGTGAGAAAAAACATTACACGCTGTGCCGTGTTGAGGACCTCTAAAATTGGATAGACCCAGAAATTGGTGTAATAGGCTATCCATAATATCCTGAAATGACAGAACAACGAAAACATTTCATTGTATTCATAAACCAGGAAAACTATACATTTTACACATAAACAAGGGAAAGATTACATTGTATACATCAACAAGGAAAACAAATACATTGTATACATAAACAAGGAAACAGTACATTACATACATAAACAAGGAAAACATTACCTAAATTATGAAAAATTAAGGTTTGAGAAGATATGACAGTGAAGCCATGTCAAGCTTGTTCAATGTTTTTTATACCCCAGATCACTTAATAGTTTTTTCAATGCCAAATTGTTAAATGTTCTGTAGTTACTTTCACTCCATTTTTTATTATTTCATATCTAGACAATGCTATTACATTGATACTATTACAACAAGGAAGTGTTTATTGCAGACTGGTGAGCTGTAACAATGTTTCAATACACAGGATCTGCCAAGAAGAATACTGTCAAGAAAACAGTGCCTGTGTTGTGTTGACTGCTAGCAGGTGAGTGAGTGAGTCACTCCGGATTTAACATTACTTTCAACAATATTTCAAATTGTGACAAATCAACTAAGCAACCTAACCAAGTTGCATTCCTGTTGCCTCAAAGAAGCAAATCTTACTGCTCAGCTTTTTAAGCACCATACAATGAAGAAACCATGAATAAATTAAATAGGGCCTAAGTTTGCACACTTATGGAGTGGTCCATCATAGTTTTTCACAGTGTAGAAAATATGTGGGGAATTGGACAGTGTTCAAGTGGTGAAACTTTGCCCAAGGCTATCAGATAGTAGGCACTATTGTCAAGGGTGAGAAAATTATGGATGGTTGAGGTGTCATCATACAATTAAGACTGAGTCATATTAAAGGCAAATGCAAATAATTCTCCAAGATTTCAATATTGACTGATTGCTGTATTGTGAGAGTGGTTCACTCTTGTCAGTATTACTCACCATTACTTTTATATATTCCAGGAGAGTGATCAATTGCTCTCCTGTGGGAATTTAGGTGAGTGATGGAGAAGGACAGTGGGAATTTAGCTGAGTGATGGAGAAGGACAGTGGGAATTTAGGTGCGTGATGGAGAAGGACAGTGGGAATTTAGGTGAGTGATGGAGAAGGACAGTGGGAATTTAGGCGAGTGATGGAGAAGGACAGTGGGAATTTAGGTGAGTGATGGAGAAGGACAGTGATCACCCCCCTCAAAAGCGAGACTGAAATATTTTTATAGCTCCATGTATAATACGCATAAACTCACCACACTTGATAGACAGAAGCGAAACCTATGGTGGCGAGCATG
The DNA here is from genome assembly GCA_036873755.1 of Hanleya hanleyi. NCBI lineage: Eukaryota > Metazoa > Mollusca > Polyplacophora > Lepidopleurida > Hanleyidae > Hanleya > Hanleya hanleyi. Next base: position 81,322 of record JAVTVY010026144.1, on the reverse strand, counting down.
CCCTTCCCTCTGGCTGGATACTCATGATATACCAGATATTTATCCAATAACAGGAACGGCAGAGGTACTGTGTGCTGGAAACACAAATGGCATGGTGTTCAACGATAATGAATTAAGTATATACAGCTAATCAGATTGGTGTGAGAAGAAATAGGCCCCGAAGAGTTGAAAATTGTAGAAAATTGGAGATGTTTTATGCAAAACACAAAAGCTACATTTGGCAAATGGTGTTAAACGGCATGAAACATAGTGTTAGTTATCTCTTGCCAATGCACTGATATATTATCATTTCATAACATTGGAATGATAATTTATTTGGTATGGAGTTTAGCCCCAAAGAGGCAATTCATAATAAAAAGTAAGTTTTAAGAGAAAGAATAATTCATCCACAAGTGGGAATTGGACATGTTGAACCCACATCTCCACAAAAGTATACCTTACGATACATGGCAGAAATAACTTAACCTAGAATGTGATCAAGAAAAAACCAAGAAGTGAGCAAATTCTTGTGGTTACAGAAGTGTGCACGTTTTGATCATGGTTGAAAAATTCAACTAATATAATGGGTACAGGCCTATATCATTAACCAAAGGCATCAAAGCAACTTGGATGTATTAGAAAAGGTTTTTCGTTGACAGCGTTTTTCCTCAACGCAACTTCACATGCAGTCACGTAATGCTTCAGCATTTAGTGCAGCACTATTTTAACTGATTTGCATGCATGGAAATCGCGTTCATGGTTAAGTTATTTCTGCCCTGTACTGTACTATAATAACTAAACATTGCCATGTTGGTAATTTATGAGAAAGTCTCAGATAAAAACCGCTCTCAATCTCATAATCTTAATTGTAACATAATAGTTTTTCCTCTCACTTACCATAATATGATTTAACCATGGGGGTATGAGTCCATCTAATGCCTTGGGGAACACCAACTCTCTGTCCACATAGAATATAGCCCAGAAAGTAATAACTACAAACTGAATGGAACATATGTGTAAGGTATCACTACTGCTGTGCTGTGGTAAATCCGTTCATCGTCCCCAATTTCACTGACAAATTCGGTTCAAAATTCATTCTAACAGATTTGATCACCTGCTAAATATTCTAAAACCATTAAAATAACGAAGAAATAACAGATTATCTGTGGAATATCATTTTTGAACAGGTTTGTTCTAACAAATTTGACGTCCACCTGGTAGGAAATTCCACTTTCTGTGATTGCATCCACCTTTACCGATATCGGTCTCACATGAAGTGCACATTGAGGTGCGACCCGGTCGGAAGCCTCCTCAGCAAATTTCTGGGCAATTTCTTTTTCTCCAACATGTAAGCAATAAATGTGTATATCTAACAAATGATATCTGACATCTATTTAACTACATGTAAAAGTTACCAAAATATTCATTATGAAGGGTAAGCATGGTCCTGTGATCCAGTAGTAGGGTAATTTGATACATATTTACCAAAGGACCTGGTGAGGTTTAATGAGATTTTGGCCCCCATGAGGCGGTTTGGAGTGCCAAAATGGAATATTACGTACGAAAGAATTTTTCAGTTAGCGTAAAATATATTATCTTGTCTTATGCTCTGAGCATTTTGTAGACCTTGGGTCTTATAGTTTTTTAATAACAGCATCTTGAAGTAGTGGATTTGTGCAAAAATAGTCCATTTTGAGTTGAAAACAGCATACTTTTCTCTCTGTTAACATATTAAGCCAGTCCAGAACCAAGATAAACTTAACCCCGAATTATTGACCCTGCCAATCTCTTGTTGTTGTCCAAACACGGTTTTGGTTCTGGACTGGTTTAATACTTTTACAGAGAGAAAACTGTTCTGTTTTCAACTCAAAATAGACGATTTTGCACAAATCAACCTTACTGAAAAATTTCTTTCATACATGATATTTCATTTTGGCACTCCAAACCACACCTCATGTGGGCAAAAATCTCATCAAACCTCATCAGGTCATTTATACCAACTATCACTGATTAAAAACATGCCTCCATACTGTAGCACAGGGAGCACGTTGATTAGATCACTCAGAAAATTTCAGTAGAGGCTCTGACTGGGTCACACCTCACTCTGCCCCATGTCTGAGGCCAGTATCAGAAAGGGCCCATTAAAGGGAGCTTTGGAGGACAACATGTCTTATGATTTGATTTATGAGAGTTTGACTGGCAACTTGCAGAAATATGTGTACCAGTCTTCTTGTAAATTTTTGGTTTTGTATGAAGTGAGCCTTCTACTTGAATGAAGCCACCTATTCAAATGCTTCCTTCATAAACTACCAATACAGTAACTGTAACATGCATGTACATCAAGTGATGATTTCAGATGAAAGACTGACTGGTTCATTCAGATTTCTGTGAAAAGTTGGGCAAATCTGATTAGTTCATCGAATCCTACCTTTGCAAATATTTTTGCGATTGGAACAATTTGGTTCACAAATCAAATGTTTTATTGACAGAATTTCTATTACTCGTGACTGATAAATCCCAAGTCTACGTATTGACTGATGACTGATTCTTTAACTGTTAAGCATCATTAAGTGGGGTGGAAACTTACTACTCCGATAGGAAATCCTACTGATGCCAGGAATTTATCAATAAAGCTCTGTAATCCAGATTTGATTCGCTGTTCTGGACCAGGTCCTGCATCTGTACCAATAAGGTCATTGAGTACACAAATACCGAAATAAAACGTCTGGAGACACTGAAATTATAAATCAGAAATGAATATGAAATAAGGACCAATGCTATATTAATAATGTAAGTTTACTGTACGAGTTTCTTTGGGGATAGCAAATTGAACTTTTTACTGATGTATAAAAGGACTTTTTTTTTTTTTGTGGTTAAACCTTAATTCTCTCTCTCTCTCGATATTTGAATGCCAAGTCACAGTAAACTCATAAACAAGATTGCATCCCTACGTTCCTCAAGACTAAAGGATGTGGTGACTCAAGCTGGTTTATGAGCATTGTTTCCATCAATTCGCTGAAGTGGGGGGGGGGGGGGATTTGGCTTAATGTCACACTCAAGTTTGTTTCACTCATATGGTGACAGCCAGTTTGGTTGGTGGAGGGAGCCGGAGTACCCGGAGAGAACCACCGCCCATCGGCAAGTATCTGGCAAACTTTCATACGTGGACGAGCTGGGCTCGAACCCTCATGATCGTTCATATTGGTAAAGTTTAAATAAAACCATATCCACCTCACTCAGTCTCATTTTATGATGCTACCCTGTTTCGGGAAGGACTATTATTTTAAATCCATCGCCTTATTGCAATGTATCAACAGAGAGGTGGGAGAGAAAAGGGTCTAGCCTTGTGTTAACTTATACCTATTTTATAATTATATAATAACGATAGAAGGCATGAAGGCTGGATTGACGATGTGGGTGGTATGCCCAATAATGCCAGACACTCAAAGGTCTATGTTATTAAAGGACATTAAAGTTACGATACTCCAACTGACTATATACTTACGAAATTCCAAAAGGTGAGGAACTTAAACTTCCCACCATAACCTCTGTATGTAAGAGTTGTGTCCCCTTCACCAACTACATATTGTACGTTATATGCCAGTGACAATGAGTATGCTGTCAGAGATAGTATATGGAATACCAAGGCTGATGAATTCATCATCTTCCGTCCCGTATATTGTCACTGTATTATCAATACCACATATATTGTCACTGTATTATCAATACCACATATATTGTCACTGTATTATCAATACCACATATATTGTCACTGTATTATCAATACCACATATATTGTCAATATACAAGTAAAATCAGCATGCTATACCCAGGCCACTAAACAGTTAATTTTGTGAATCTGCCTTTTCCACTTTAATTCTTGAACAAAGGATTTTACACTGGAAAATAAGGATAAAGTTTATTCGATTAAAAGAGCGGAATGTCATAAAAGAGCAGAATGTCATGGTGCACTGTCGAGATGACCCTTTGTGACTTGTGCAGGCATTTGCTGGGTCCAGGACACAGGGCACACTAAAACCCATGGTAAACTGGGCTAGTCATTTGCAATGAGCAATTCAGTAAGCTAAATACCAGTCTCGCATGTTTGCAATATTTGCAGGAGCTGTTGATCACTCTCCTAGATTTAGTATCGCGAGAATTTCAATGTAATGCCAGAGTGAGTCAACCTTGTCAGCAAAGATGTCATTAGAAGGCCCATTTTAGTCCCCTAGCTAGTACTATGACCAAAACTGCCCAAACTAGCCGCCTACTTTCCATGTAATTCCTACACTTGAAACACTGATGGTCACTCCATGTGACCGCCTACTTCCATGCCTTCTACCTGCTACTTCAAAAATTAGTGACATTCCTGGTCAATATTACTCTTCAATACATTTTTATTTTCCAGGAGAGTGACCAATAATCTCCTGGAAGGAGTTAGGCGAGTGATGGAGAGGGAAAAACGAAAGATTGAAATGCCCGAGTTGCATGTATGTCACTGGCTAAGGCGAATCCAATTCAGTGATTGTGATCACTAAATAAGCCATGCCGGAGTTGCAGCTAAGGTAAGATCAGACTTCTGCTGGCTCAGGAAGTGAAATGTGCTGTTGTATATAGAAGATTGAAACCACAATTTTGCTGATCGTGTCGAATAAATGAATAACAAAACACTGCATTGTTGTGAGGAAGTAGATCTACCATACCAGGCAGTAGGAAATCTATAATAGTTTGCGAAAAACTGAAAATTCCAAATTCATAGCCAGTGTCATAGAGAAAAATTACGAAAAATCGGTATTTTGTTAGCCAGCGTAACTGGCGGTCACAACCTCAGCTGGAACTCCAAGTTAGTAGCTTAAAAATCCGATCAAGAAGGCAGTCTGTGCCCTCGACACGCCGATGGAAACGGGGAATCCCATAACCACCTGTTCTAAGTCGGGTACCCTTATCTCGTATGAAGGGCAGACAATGAATAATTGAGGGTTCCCGATAATTGTTTGTCGTGCTGGAAGACAAGCTCATCATGTTGTTTACTTTACCAGCTGTCACGATTCATAATAGTTTACCTGGTCCCAAAATGTGAGGAATTTGAATTTCCCTCCATAACCCTTGTATCCTATGTCCAGGTACATCAAATCCCAAGCTAGGCCGTAAAATAGAACGGCAAAAGCCGGTGCGTGCAAAACAAGGCCTCGTATGTTTGCCATTTTTCCCCGAAATTATGAAAGAGCAGCTCAGGGGAGATAACTAAGTCTGGTAAATATGAAATTACCAGTGGCTCGAGTCAAACTGAGACAAGTCCAGGGCCTACTTGTGGGCACTGAACAGTTGAAAGCGTGTCTCGTTGAAAATGCCAGCTGTTATTGTTGTTTGTCTTTATAAGCTGATTTCACGCGATGTCGCTTTCTGAGAAATCGAGCAATTGAAGGTATATGGATTTTCACGAAGGCTACATGTGAACTCTCTCCATAATCAAACTCTCATTCTGTGGATGCTCATATATACTGCTCATATACTCGCTACATAAATCACGATAAAGACTCGCCCAACAACAATGAAGAGACAAATATATGGGTCAAATATGCAAACTACATCAAGAACAGATGAATATGGACATTTGTAGCGATTCTCTTTATGTGTTATAATTGCTACATCTTCACGTTTAAAACTAAAGCGTTGCAACTTACTCGTAAAGTGTTAAAATAACCCTTTAAGTGTGTCCACAGGGACAACACTTAAAGAGCAGTTTTAAGCGTGTTCTTTCGGCTACACCAGCTGAATACCATCAATTCAACCAGCCTAATTGGAAAACTGTTCACTGCCCTCTCATCAATACAACCTATTATCCATTTCATATATCAATAATTAACCCTACTTGGCCGGGGCTATTTGAGGCCTGTCCAGGCCTGGGTTCAGGGAGTAGTATAGAAAGTGTAAATCTGGTCGCATAAGAGGGAAGAGGAGGAGGGAACATGAGGATTGTAAATGTTGTTCCTGTGACATTTGCGTCTGAGCTTCGGCGAACTTTGTACCTTGGACCTTCGCGGTCACTTCGGGTCACGTGATTGGTGGGTGAATGTAAAAACAGGACTTGAAAAACCTCTGGAACTCTCGTAAAAATTGCGGGAAACCCAATTTGAAATCCAATCAAATGGGACTAGATGAGCTAAACCTGGGCCAAATGGATCATCTAGTGTCTCCTCTTGAAGCACTCGTGGAGTAGACTACGACTGCGGTAGTTTTGACTGGGAATTACGCCATGGTGTGCATATGCAGTCGATGATTATTAGAGAAATATGGCATTTTAGGGTACGCAAGGTCGTATTTCGATGGTCTAGGACCTAAGCCTGGGCAAAATGGATGTCGCAGCGTGCCATCTTGAAGCTCTCGTTGTGCAGACTACGCTTGGGGTGATTTTCACCGGAAGTGACGTAAGGGTGAGTATGTGCAGTCAATTATAGAAAGTAATCCATGGGCTAAGATCCGAAATTTCACCAATCGGTACCACTCGAGGTGGCAACTTCTAGTAAGGTATGTGTATGCAGATGTTATCTATTACCGTTGCAGATCGGTAGCTTAAGGATAGCAAAACACACTTTCTTAATCCTACCCCTTGTTCCGTACTCAATCTTCGGGAAGGTATATGGTTCATCGGATATTTTTGTTATTTCCGTCCCTGAAGAGCTGAAACTTTTTGCACTTTGGGAACAAGTCCTTGTCTTTTAAGGTCAGTTTACTAAACTTCATATAATCATTTGATAACGTCATAGTGGCGTAATCACATGGCGCAGTATTTATTATCGATTTTTCATTTCTTTTTCCAATTCTGCTGGTACCATGTGAGGTATCAAATTTGGTAAATGTTCTTCGAAGAGCTATTTGTATGTAGATGTTACCCATATGTGATAAAGGTTGCAGATCGGTAGCTTAGTGGTAGTTATAGCACATTTCGGAACCCTCCCCATCTCATTCTAAACCCAAATTTCTGGGTGGGATACGATTTCGTGGCTTTTTTATTACCTCCGTCGATCAGACGGAGGTCTACGAATGCAACGTGAAATCTCCCGCCAAATAATTGTCATATGGGGAACCCACGACTCGGGTGATTTCCAATAGGGTTTGCCATGGTTCCAGACGAAATTTTGAGGCAATGTTTTTGGACACTATTGAAATAATGGGGAACCCTCATTACAATGCATTTCAATGGGCCTTGCTTCTGCAGTCGGGTTCCACCTCCCATCATGCTTCACGAGTTACACGTAATGGGAGGCCGCTTCCAGCGGAAGATTCAACATGGCGGCTCCCCAGCTTGTAGAGAGGGACGATGCGATTTTTTGCCGTTTTTCTGGTAAGTTTATTGCCGCCATTTTATGTCATTACAACACAATGATTCCTGGTATACCATTCGTCATTTCTATATATCGCAAGTATTTGTCGGCTGATGACTTATGCCGAAGCCAACCAAATAGTCCAAGTTGTTGTTGTTGCATATCAAATGCACGGGAGGTCATGCACGCACTGACTGGAAGACAACAGCACAATCGACGATGCCCTCATTTTTCTGATACTTTTTTTCTTTCAGTTGATGATACCCACCAGCCTGGTTTAAAAAAAAAACAGTTATTCTAAATTTTGCTGAAAAATTAGATTTCCTTTGGGTGGGGGGGGGGGGGGGTATTTATTTTGGCATTAATTTCTTGTGCAATTATCAAATATAATTTACAAGCATTATTCTCTATGATACAATGACGTCACTGGGGGATTTTCCACCCTCTGAAAAGCCTAATTTTAACACAGAAGTAAACGGAAAAAACTTCGAAAAAGGCTAGTTCAGCTCTGGTTTTAACACATAATTTGAACGGATGTACTATCTTTTACTTCGCCAAGTTGTAGAAATTTATCTCAAGTATGAGAGAAGATTTTTAGGAAAAACCTGTTACGCTCCATTGAGGCCTAGGTTAAAAATCCCCCAGTTGCGCGGGTGGCGATCACGGCACTGTAATTCATAGAACAGCTGATCCTTTGTTTAGAGCCGCTGTTACTTTCATTGTGTCTAAGAGAATTGTAATGAAGCATCAAATCACAGTATATTGTTTGTCAAACGAAACCACATGTGTCTCTGTCCCAATTCCCATTTCAAAGGTTCATCCCCCAGCAGCATACATGTCAATTAACATTTCAATACACTGAATTAAAAATTATTCTTGAACCTATCAAATTACCTTGCCTCAGGATACCATTCTCAGCTTTACAGTCCATTTAAAATGAACGAGTGAAAACAGTTGAATAATGGTTTGATTTTGCAGAAGCACCAATTGATCTACCTGCTCGAGTCTGTAAACTTATTTAATAAAGCTGATAAATAATATACATATACTTTTTGTTTGACAACATTGTAAACATTTTCTTTTCATTTATCCTAACAGTTTAGTGACATACATTGTGTGCTGTGACACTTGTATGCCACAAAACCCCTTCGGAGTATAATGCAGTTTCAAGTCCAGTTGGTATTTATCCTACTACATGTATAATTAGTGATTTATTATGGCAGGCCATTAGTATTTTACACAATCTTCAAGTCTGCACATACACCATCAGATATCTTTTGATGAAAAATAATTTGCTTGTTAAAACCTGATATTCTGAAAATTTATTCTGAATTGTAGTTGAATCAAAGGAGTGTCTACATTCAACATGTAGGCCTACATATTGGGATTTTTGACTGATAGCATGGATAGAACCTTTCCCCATTTTTTTTTTGAACTTTAAGCCCATACCACTGGGCATTTATTTGCCATATGATCACATTTCACATGCTTTGTTCAGCCCCCATGGTCTGAAACCAAACAGACACTATCACTAGATGAAAGAAGCAGATCATGATATACATTTCAGGTTTTACCGATGCCAAATGACTTGGACAGAAGACAATTAGACAAAAAGAAAATCAATAAATATATCAATAAACAATCCTGTTCTAGATTATAATATCCTGGATTCTTATCATGCTCATGCCACTAACATGAACATCATTGAACTCCAATCCAACCAGTGGTCAAGATCCCTCATTGTTCTTCAGGATTCATATTATTGATCACTCATAGATTGGATTAAGTTCTCATACTCAGTTCTCATTTCATACTTTTGCAAATTCTTGTAACATGGTCAGGTCTCAGTTCTATTAAGTACATGTATGAAAGGTGCGAACTGGTATAATGGATTTCATCTTGCTGTGTATGACGAAAGAAGGAAATATAATGAAGGCCATAAACAGTTTCAATGAAGTGAGTTTTTATATTAAATATGTATACAATTGATTCCAACCTGCAGGTCATGGATTCAGCACTTCTGATATCAGATGCAACAGGACTGTTACAAAATGGATGTACTGGATGAAATGGAAAAACCCAATACAGACTATCGATTGGTTCAGCTGTGTCAGAAATGTGTGGAATGACAGAGGTGGTGAAAATCAGAGCCAGTGATTGGCCACAACCAATTGGATATCAGCTGATTCCTCAGGAAATAAACATTACACATGTAATGACCACCTGCAGAGTGATATATGTGTCAATCGGTCAGACATTTCCAAGGATGCCCAGTTCTAACTTAAAGCATTCCTTCACTCAGAATAATTGGATCTTTTACAAAACCTGCAGTTCCCAATAGCTCCTGGATCTAGAACACATAAATGAAGGGACCCAGTTTATCGGTGCTATGGCAAAAATATCATGTAGAATGGGATTGTTTGGATAAAGTCCTGCAACATGCTTCACAAATATCATCAAAGGTCACAACACTTTCTGGTCTGCACCAGTGTGGATCTATACTTTCTTTTTTACAAAATTATTGAATGTGTCTAAAATGATTTAGCTTCTAGAAACAAAGACTTCATTTCCTGAGTAGAGGTAAAAACCGAACATATTTCGATTATTTTATTCAAATTATAATTCCACTTCTGGTATATGTACATGTATAAAATACATACAGAATGAACTGCATACAGAATAACACAAAGAACAGGTATATGTATCTCATTACATTAATTCTTAACCAAAGATCAATACCTGGGTGATATTACAACAATACCATGGTGTTATATATTGTTCTGATTGGCTTAACTTTAGCTGCTGAAGATATTTCTAATTTGAGGACAATGGGCAATCATACTAAATTTATTTTCATCACTTCATATATTTTCACAATAAGCAACATAATCGAGATTAGCAAGTGAAGTTTTACAGAATAATATAATAAGCATCATGGGTCTCCTTCAGTTTAGTGTAAACATATATATCCTTGAATATCTGTTACCATGATTCAGTCATAATAGTGTCTGTAATATATTGATGTCGACAAGGAATAAACATAATTATTTGATAATATTATTAATTGTATGTTGTTTATGAATAACATGAACTTTTTATTTGCTGGAATCCAGCCATTTGTTCCATATGGGCAATATTCTCATCAGCAATCACCATTCAATATGAATGTGATACATGTACAATTACAAGCGTCTAGTCCGTCATCCATAATTCAGCCGTCGTCCATTAGAGAATATCCGCGTCCATAATCCAAAGACCTATTCCATATTCCATATAACAGTATTAGCACCAAATTCAAAAAGACAATCATAGTATACATAAACATAGGCTTGTTTCCTGCAAGAGAGAAGCGGTCAACAGTTTTCAATGATCCCGGCAAGACATCATGATGTTCCAAAATATCAAATCCGTATCGTCCATGGTCATTGATACAGTATGGTGAAGGTGACCTGTAACACCAGTATACAAAATTATACCGAGCGCATTGAATCCTCATCACATGATGCTGAAACAGATCAGAACGGAGTTTCGGTAAAATCAGGTGTGTTTTGTAGAGGATTCTCTCAATGATGATGCTATACTGTACACATACAAAATATGAATTGTTGATGTGTTGGGCCTATAGCACAAAACCACAAGTAAGTTGGTACAACTAGGCACACAGGGTCTCATTTCTGCCGCTAACGTGTGGGGAATAGTCCTACCTATATTTTCATTATGGTGAGAGAGCTGGAAAGTACTAACATTTATCTCTATGCCCTTCTTTAAATGAAGCATCTATTGAAACCTTGATTTGACGCTGTGATGACGTACACGACCAGTAATAATAATGAAGAGCATTTTGAATCGAATTTTGGGATTATTTTACTTTCTCATTAAATTGTCCTCTCAATCAGCCATATTCGGCGATCAGACTTTAGGTATATCCGCCATTGCGAGGATTTGCAATTAGTCTTGATACTGAGTACTAATATCTTTTCACTTTACAAATACTACAACATATTGTCACCCTTTGTCGTGAGCTTCGTGTACCCTCACTTGCCATCTTGACCACCGATTGTTTCCTATCCAGGTAGGTCAACCTGGCATCCCAAGTTTATGCTTTAGTCATGCAAATGTGATGAACGAATGATCCTCCAATGGTGCACCTGTCACTAGGAGGGCATTGTGAAATTTGTTTCTTAGAGATTCATGATGATCATGTGGTAGATACCACATGCGATGTTTTCTTCTTGAAGTTCACAAAATCATTGCCCTTTTAGAGGCGTTCCAAAGGTAGTGATGCCACTATTGTGTCTGGGCAGCACATTATTTCGTGAATGCTGCAGGAAGCTGCTTAAATGTATAGCCAGAACGAAATCCAGTACAATCAATAATGTCTTAGTGTATTCGCATCGTCTCAAACACAGGATAGTCCTACTGCGGAATCTGATCTTTACAAGACATCCAGAAAACAAACAAGGTGATATCGCACCACCCCCGCTACCAAGCCCTTCCCTATCTCTTCTATCATCGGGAGTCCTGGCACCGAACGTAATAATCCATTGATGACGACGCCTACTCAGTCAGTCAATCAAGTGATTCGCTGTGTTTTGTTAAAGGCATATGTCACAAGAGCCAAGCGCTGATGTCACTGTCAGTTTGCGTCACTCGGCATCTCAGTCAACCACTCCATATTTGACTACCGGTACTTAAATGAAGGTCTGCTCCGTAGCAACTACCAATGCCATTAGTAGTTGCTAAAGATCGCCTCGTGAATATGTAGTGTATAGGTAGACCATGGTATTCGCGATGATGATTCGCACCTGAATGTAGCTTTTGTCCGAATAAAACGGATGCACATTTGGTAACATACACTAGGCTTGATGCCGATACTTAGTTGTGAAATGCTGCAAACCTGAATGTGGACGACAATGTGGAGGCCATACTGGAATTGGATGGTTGTTGAAAAGGATAATCAGTATTATAGAGCATTTGACACCTGTTGACCTTTGATCTTTGTGACGTCACAGAATTTCACTATACTTCCGGAAAAGGCCATTGAGTGCACTTCCGGCGACCCCGGGGGATGTATTCCTTCGCGGTGATGAGGTCATTTAGGGCATTTTCGGCGGTGATGCGGTCACTTCCGGCTCCGGGGATAAGCCTCCGCGGACAAAAACTAATCCCATGTAAACAAGACTTTATATACTGCGGGTGGTCACTTCGCCTGAATCCCCGGGAATGTCCGGCAATCTTTGACAATGTCCGGGAATCATCGACAATTTCCGATCATCTCCGGTAATGTCCGGGAATGTTCGGAGGGTAATTGACCTTCGAGGTCAAGGATATAGCTTCTGGGTTATAATCCCCTTGCATAGCCATACAGCAAGAGAAGGAGAATTCCCCTGGACCTAGCGAAAGTCCAACCCGCAGTGCGCGCTCCAGAGGTGGGCACGTTATCCACTGCACCACGAGTCAGACCATAACAAGCAAGGTTGAATATAACATACCTACCAGAGGGCTGATCTTTATACGGCTATGATATAGACTCAATCGGGAAACCACGCATGCACAATTACGGTATGGAGTGTGGCATCTTGTTTTTTCTGTCTCACCATGTAGGAGACGACGGCAGGGGTCTCGAAGCCATGGGTTTAAATTCCGCTGAAAAGTTCAGACTGCGCATGCGTAGTACATAGGTAGGTCGGGAGTGGATGCTTTGGGGTCGAGATGGACCACTATTGGCCCGATTGGGCCGTGGGAGGTATCATAGTGAAGCACTCGTGGAGGAGCATTTGGCTTGGAATGGGCGTTCATGTGCTCATGCAACTGTGAGAAAAGGACATCGAAATTGACGCTTTGGAGACGAGGTGGACCACTATTGGTCCGAATGGGCCATGGGAGGTGTCATCGTAAAGCACTCTTGGGGGAGCATCCAACTGAACGGGTGTGGCGTGGAACTGGCGTTATTCTGCGCATGCGCAGAAGAGAAAATGCATTGGAATGGACGTTTTAGGTTCGAGATGGACCAGTTTGGTCCGAATGAGTCGTGGGAGGTGTCATATGGGCAACCCATCCATGGACATTTGCGGTATGGGGTGTGGTACCTTGTTTTCTCTGTCTCGCCATGTAGAAGACGATGGGAGGGGTGTCGTGGTCATGTGTTGACTTTCGCTGAAAAGTTCTGACTGCGCATGGTTAGTGTATATGGAGGCCTGTTGGGGGAATGTTTTGGGGTCAAGGTGGACCACTGTTCCGATTAGGCCGCGGGAGGTGTCATAGTGAAGCACTCCTGGAGGAGCATCCGACTGGGAGAGTGTGGCGTGGAAATGGCGTCCATCTGCGCATGCGCAATAGAAAGAGGGCATTGGAATGGACGTTTTGGGATCGAGGTGGACCACCATTGGTCTAAATGGGTCGTGGGAGGTGTCATAGTAAAGCACTCGTGGGGAGTGTCCGACTCGACCGTGTGGAGTGGAACTGACGTAATTCTGTGCATGCGCTGTGGAGAAAGGGCATTGGAATGGACGTTTTCGGATCGAGGTAGACCACTATTGATCCGAATGGATTGTGGGGGGGGGGCGCCAGTGAAGCACTCCTGGAGGAGCATCCAACTGGACGGGTGTGGCGTGGAACTGGCGTCCATCTGCGCATGCGTAGTAGAAACAGGTCATTGGAATGGACGTTTTGGGGTCGTGGTGTACCACCATTGGTCCGAATGGGTCGTGGGAGGTGTCATAGTAAAGCACTTGTGGGGAGAGGGTGTCCGACTGGACGGGTGTGGCGTGGAAATACCGTCCATCTGCGCAAAAAGGGCATTGCAGTGAACGTTTGGTGTCGAGGTGGTCTATCCTTGCGCCTAATGGGAATACGCAGAAGTCAAAGGTCACTTCCGGTCACGTGACGTCACAAAGGTCATAGGCAAATTGCATACGTCAATACGCCCAAAGATCCCCTTTCAAAGGGTCAAGAGGCGTCTACGCGCCCTTTGGAACCTGTCCATCAATACGCGAGGGTCAGCAGTGGGGTTAGTGACGTCACAAAGGTCAAAGGTCAATATGAGTTTAAATCCTCTTTCGATGGAGTCAAGTGGCGTCTATGTGTCGCTTAAGCGACGTCACAAAAGACATATGCAAATTTTAAATTGTCAAGAGGCGTCTACGTGGCCTTTCGGAACCTGGAGCATTTCCGTAAACCAGTTAACTACGGTATACAAAAGAACGCCCTCACCCTCGCAATAGTACGTTTTTGAGCAGAGGGCGATCATGGCTTCACCATTTGTGACGTCACGGAGGTCACTATAGTATCGGCATAAGTCACTTCCGTTCACGTGACGGCCCAGTAAGTGTAATCTGCCTCTGAATGCGACTTTATCTGCTGTTTTTGAAAGATGCAGCAAGCGTAATCTGCCCTTGCATATGTCCTTCAGTTACTTTGATGATAATTGACATGTCCGGGAAAAATGGAGCAAGAGTTATTTGCCCGAGAATGCTACTTTATCTGTCCTTCAGTTACTTCTTCGTTAATTGACATCCCCTGGAATGAACGTCATCAAACATGGTCCCCGACAATATCGCAAGCTATGTGTCCAGCATAAATGGCAAGTGGGAAACCCTCCTTTTCTCCACATGTCCGATACCGAGAACCAGAGGGCCTAGAGACATGGGAGTTTCATGAAATGAGTCGCCTGGACTCAGGCTCCGCCCCAGGATAGTGTGGGGTGAGGGTATGGGGCTGTACATTGTGCTTAAAAAGAAGTTCTCTTTCGCAAAGAATGGCCCTAAAAAGACATTTTAGATGCACATGCTACTGCTATGGCCTTGCAAAGCTTGGCTGTTCCAACGCCATGTTTCTGTGTCTTCGTCTATAAAGGCCATCAGATCGGAATGGAGGGGAGGTAGGCCGTATGGGTCAAAGTATTCTCCTTGCTCTTCTGTCAAATACACGGCCACCCAATGTTGACCGGGACGATCCACGGGTCCGTGTTGAGGACGTATGCGGCAGGATATACACGATCTAGCGAGAACACATCTCGGGCGAAAACCCTTTGAAAGGTAATATGTGTCCCTGGGTCATTCTCCAGCACTATAGTCTATATAGTCTATATCCATGTTAGGTGGCAAAGTTACACTGGACGTTGCGCGCCTTGTCAACTTGAATGATGCTGTCAAACTCGGCGTAGCAAATCACAATGATGGTACTCCAGAGGTCTCGAGCAAAGTGGATTTCCAACCGCGAGGTTTAGCTGATGCTTGGCGAGGTTCAGCTGATGGTCGTTCTCTAAGGTTGGGGTCAGATCGAAACAGAACAACGTGTATCCGTTAGCGTTGTCCTCCCGACTGATCATATTCCCTTCATCCTGGTTGATTTGACCTGTCGCTGTAAACAAGCTCTGATAGGCTCGAATGAAATTCTCGCGCCCAAAGTTCGGTGATAAGGCAGTAGCTGGGGCCTGCTGTCCGTCCACATGCAGGGCCACAAAGTTGATGCCCAAATGTTTAAATTCAAAACGGTTCTCGGGGTAGGCTCCGCTGAAACTGGTATTCTCCACACAAGCCAGGGCAATCGCTTGTGCAGTTCCCCCAAGAACAAGTTTTCTTTGTTGGCCCTCATATTCCCGGCAGGTACAGAGAACACTTTGGTTTGCACACGTCGGATAGGGTACTGGGCTGGTTTCTTCTCCGAGGCTTTGAGGTGCCCCAGTTGAAGGACTGGATTCGGTTTCACTTTTCGGACATACAGGACTGCGTCTTAGATGATGATCTTATAGTCAGCTGTGCGCCCCTCTACGTCAGTGGCCATCAAGACGAAGGTCGGGGGCGCCCATATCAGTCGAGTTTTGATGGGGAGTCTTGTTCAAGAGGTACCGGTCTTGCGTGACTAGGTATGCGTGCAATCGACTGATGAGATCGACCGAGCTGCCGTTCGCGGTGAAACCCGCGAATTGGTATTGGCATGTGCTCGGCGGTGCCCCAGTAGAATAAAGGAGCTGTCAACTGAGATTTTTTAGCCTGTCGCCCACAGGACAACATCGTTTCGATGTAGGCCTGATAGGGGTACGTGTTGCTCGAGTTACTGATGAGTTTGTTGCTGAGAAAAAATCCACCTGTTGAAACATAGAGTGCAGCCAGAGATTCGTCGAGCCCACCTTTGCGCGGTCGACGATTCTGGAGCCATCTCCATTCACGATCTTAGCTTTCACATACACGTACGTATGGGCTAAATCCACATAGGCCGTATCCGCATTGCTGATGGTGAACTCGATGGGACCTGTTTCATTGATGCTGGAGAGCGGGAGATGCTCCACCCATAATCCCTGTTCGGCTCTGGTCTGCGTGGGACGAACGGTCCACAAATCAAATTCACTGTTGGTGGAGGGGCAGGACTCGGCGTGGATTAAGGACATGTTTACGCGAAGATATCTCGAGTCTTCATTGTGCGTCCTCGATGGGTCAGTCGTCGACTGGTGCGCAGTCTCGGTGGTGCAGGTTTTTTATTCGCTACGGTTCGTTGTGCTTTGGCGAGCAAGATACCTCCGACTTCTTTAACTCGGCGTTTGAGTGTTTCTCGGACGGGGACACCGCTGAACGCATCTTTCAGGACTTGCACCCCACTTCGGACCGCTTATTTTTCCGACCGCATTCATCCCACGCGTCACCAGTCGCAGGAACGTTTTGACGATCCTCCCAAGCACATTACCAATCCCATGGCCTAGCTGGATGCGTGTACCCGCAAAGACAGGTAGGCCACCCATGGCCTGTTGGATATAATAGTCCATATAGCTGTGGGAGAGCGTGCTTGTCTAAATGAAGTGTGACCACCAGTTTCCCAATTTCGGATGCCAGAGGTTGTCCGGTGTCATCCCTTATATCGATGGTGATGGTACTGATGTCAGTCTGTCGCATCGGTAGATAGAGTACGTGGTTAAAGCCCTGTGTGACCTGATCTCCGCAGTCCACTTGCACTGGGCAGACGCGGAGCAGGGGCGCATCGATATCGCCGACAATGTGACCATCTACCAGATCAGAATAGACATAGTCCATACAAGCCAGCCTTAAGATCCAGCATGATTTTCCCCTAGAGCCGACCGGACCCGACATAGTTAAACTGGCTGAGCTGATCAGTGTCCAGGGTAATAGGATCTGTGAGCACTCTTGCGTTCTGGCACATGTAGACACCCTCGTGATGTGACTGAAACAAGGTTGAAAACGACGTTAAACCCTACTACCTACTCACTCACTCCGTCTCCAGTGCACACAGCTCCTTCAACGACTTGCTGAAACGTACGATCACATTGGTCTGGAGGATAATCAGGAACTTGTGGTTCCATTCGTGGTACTCCATGTGGATCATGTTCGCAAACGGGAAGATATTCCTCCCGGGCTCATGCTCTTGATGAGGTTACACAACGCATGGATGAATATTTTCGGTGTATGGTACTGGCCTTCGGGAAGAGTGAAGTTATAGGTGTTGCCTTCCTACACGACTTCGTACCACACCGTATCGTGTTGCACGTTGTACTGGATATCCACTACGTCACACTGCCAACCTCCGGAGAGATGTAAGGGAGGTGGCAGCTGCGTGACATAGTGGGCTAAGCTGTTATTGGGAAACACCACAGCCGCGCTATTACTGGGTAGTGTGAGGTAAAACATGACGACTGAGCTTTCCTGTGCCGCTGTTGGCTTTAAATGTGTTCCCAGGCCTTGGGAGCTTGTTCCCGGCGTCGGGACCGTCGCGGTGTCTTGCTGCATGTCACGGCTCTGGAGCAGTGGGGCGTCTTGACCATGAATGTTGTTTCAAAGGGGGTGAAAGGTTTCCGTAAGGAGCGTCTCCGTTGTGGTGTTTTGGGTGGTAACTCCGGTTCCCACTCGGTTTCCCAGCGATGGGGGTTTCTCACCAATTCTTGTGGCACATGTATGTCTTTCAAACCGCGGGCAAACGCCTCCCATCCTTGACGATCCGTGTGTGACCTGCGTTGACGCATTCACTAAATCAGTCATGTGGGTACCGGGACCACTTGGTTCTGTACCAGTAGTTCGCCTTTATCATTCCAAGTCATGTTCGAATTGTCTTTCACCCGCTGTAATACCAGGCCAGCTTGTTTCTTGAACGACGAGGGTACACTCTGTAAGACTTCGTCTTCGACCCACTGTGGGACCGTGGGTAGCACACCTGGTAATGGCGACAGTGAGGCAAGTGGTGTTGGCGGTACACGTTGTGCTTGGTTCAGGGGCCTTGTATGAACCCATGCACGTGATGTACCGTTGAAGAGTCTGATTGTACTTTCTCACTGTCGCTTAACCCCGGTCGTTGTAGGATCTGTTGCATATCTTGATCGAGTCTGTTCATCGTCTTCACCGTTGGTGGGATCGGATACGGCGATTGGAAGCTTTGCACCAGGCGTGGTCCGATGAGGACCATTTTTGTCGTGTGGTTCATTATCGGCCGAGGAGTCCACCGAGTAGAGGGCCCAACGGGGCTAAGCTGGCACCTAGAAAGCCGCCTATCTGTAGGATCTCTTTCTTCTGTGCCTGCGGGACTCGCTTCTGGACCAGGGTTCGGAGCCCTGTCTTATGCTTGGCCAACTTGGTCTTCTGAGCCGGAGTCAGTGACACGTTCCCTCTTAAGACGTCTTAATGCTCTTTCTATACTACTATTATCAGTTTTATGCATGGCTCAGAAGTTGAATGTGGCTTATCGAGTCTGTGCGAGTGTTAGCTCTAAAGATAACCATACATCAATATACATAAATGATGAATGGCCCCTGCATCAGTAAAATTCCAGTATCATCCATAATCGAAAAGCCCTTATTCACAAGACTAAAATAACACAAACATCTACGCAGTCATAAAGAGGTATTTGCTTTATGCAAGGAGAATTGCCAACCGTCTCTAATGAAGCTTATATTAAAGACATCATGATGTTCGTTTCATATCATCAACCCCCTATAATCAATTCATATCAAAACATCTCCATATAGTCGCAACATTACTGTTCCGGAGAAGTTCAATAGTTTGATATTCATTTTAAATCCCATACCATGCGATTAGGGTTACAAACGATTTTCTTCTGACAAATCCGGTCAGACGCATTTTTTTTCACAGAGTTCTCCGGATTTTATTTTTTGTGGCTTTAGCAGTTCATCCTTTTACAGGTCATTTTATCTTTTCCATCCAATGACTGTACCTTAACGGTGGTGAGTTTATCTACGTTAAAAACTTGACCCGAACATAGCAAGTTCTCTTAATCGCCCACGCTAATATTTGCTTTGTACTCCTGCCACTTATTCGTATGCCCTTACACCAAGATTCTGGTTTCTATCTGTGGCTAGGGGCCGTATGAACCCATGTACTTCAAGATCCTCATGGTGCTCATATGAACAGTCACAAACAAAGCGTGATTCAGATACATCATTCTCTACATGACGACTTTACAACGAATATTATGGATTAAGAATACTGATCAGCGATACGGATTTGATATTTTTGGAACATCCACGATGTCTTGTCGGCATCATTGAAAACTGTTGACCGCTTCTCTCTTGCAGGAAACTAGCCTATGTTTATGTATACTATGATTGTCTTTTTGAATTTGGTGCTAATACTGTTATATGGAATATGGAATGGTTCTTTGGATTATGGACGCGGATATTCTTTAATGGACGACGGCTGAATTATGAATGACGGGCCAGACGCTTGTAATTCACATACATTTTCTCAAGTTTCCGGTATGAATTTGGGATGGACACGTCATAGTGCATATTCGCTATCGTTCTCTCAGTACAGCATCCACGCTAAATGATGCACTGAAATTTATAATGCAGTTCTGTTGCAATGTATGCCTCATTCCGTGTAGATATTGGCAACACACAACAGTAAAAATAGATCGATTGCTCACATGGCAATGTGACTAACGTCACAGAACCTACGAAGTGGGGTTTGATATGATTTAAGTGTGTACTCGAGAGATGACTTGGGGGCCCTATGTGCTACCGTGAGAGAGTTTATATAGCAGTCTCTAATTGACAGTGGGTACTATTAACTTTCCCAGATGTCACCGCTGGTGAGTCATTAGCGTAGCAACTATCATCGCCCTCAGTTCCTATTACCCTGGACACTTATCAGTTCAGCAATACAGCACGAGGTCACCCATCCAAGTCTTGACCGGGCTCAAAGTCGCTTAACTTCGGTGTGTCCAACGTGATATGCCGTATCAGGGAACCTTCAAAAGTCACACTGAAACATACAGCCAAGGTTTCCCGATGGGCATGACAGTGCAGTCGCTGAGCCATCAATAAATAATAAAAAAAAGTTATAAATCAAATTTTCATCAGAATTCGGTAACAATGCCCTAATGCACGTTCATGCCAAGAATGAAGGTTCTAATGTCAACGGTTCTCCTTATTTTGCCGACGAAAGGATTCGGATGGACTGACTGACTGACTGACTGACTGACTGACTCACTCATTACCGGACAATTTGCAAATGGTAGCCTACTTCCTAGGAATTTTTAGGCAAAACTACGCTGATTTAAATTTACCTCGCTCTCCCGTCGTCTGGTACTTTTTTCTGCATCGAAGAACCTAGTATTATTTAATTGATGAGAAATTATCCTTTTAATATAAGGAGAGAGAGAGAGAGAGAGAGAGAGAGAGAGAAAATTAAGGTTTAACGTTGCGTTCAGCAATATTTCAGCTATATAGCGACGATCAAACAAAATTCTAAGTATTCAAGTTAATAACTCAGTAAACTAATGCGTTAAAAACATGTAAATACATTAAAATTTATACAACAAACCGATCTCTCTCAAATAATCTAAAATATAATCTTCTTTTACTCGACTAAAAAGATCTTCCAAGATCTAATCAAGGTTCTAATGTCGTTCTTATTTTGCCGACGAAAGGACTCGGATGGACTGACTGACTGACTCACTCACTCATTACCGGACAATTTGCAAATGAGAGCCTACTTCGTAGGAATAAGCACAGATAGATGGTCTGAAATCACTATAACTGTCCCCGTTCACACATACTTGCAATCAAAGATATAAAAGACATGACATACAAATATGTCACTGTGGCGAGGTACGATGATATAATTAAACGTTTTATAATTTTATTTAGCAGTTCATATTTGCATATGACTAAACTGTAAAGTGTAGAAAGTTGTAGGGAAAACTGAAACCTGTTATCATTTGTGGAGTGGAAATGCGGTGGCGGGATGACGTCACGGATGACGTCAGATTCGTCGACGTCACATCCGGGTGAAAAAGGTCACTTCCGATAACGTCTTTTCCGGTTCAAGCCTCGGCGGATAAGTCCCCCGTCCATGTGGCTTCCCAGCCACGTCAATGTTAATCCCCAGTCGCTTCGTCTGAATTACTGGGAATCTTCAGGAATGTCCGGAAGGCAATTAACCTTAGAGGTCAATTATATTTTGCCTTGTCAAGGTAACAGCTTTTGGGTAGAAGGAAAATCTTCATACTTAACCATACATGCAGCTAGAGAACAGCACCCGGTCACCCATGCAAGTCTTGGCCGGGCTCAACGTTGCTCAGCTTCGGTGATCTGACAAGAACCTAGAGCACTCAGTCACGAGTCCTTACATAATAGAAAATGTTGAAAACCCCATGATAAAGCTCAGGTACTAGTGGGTGAGTTCCCGACATATAATTCTATGTCCATTCTAATAGGCCCAATGAGGACCCCAGTCTCATGGACATTTTTCTTGCGGTGTACATAGTGTACCATATCACTTTCTTCTGTCTCACGCTGTAGAATACGATGAGAGGAGTCTCGAGGCAATGGGTTGACTTTTGCTGAAAAGTTCTGACTGCACATGCGTGGTGCACTGGCAGATCTTGGGTGGACGTTTTGGGGTGGAGGTGGACCATCCTTGGTCCGAATGGGTTGTGTGAGGTATCAAAGTGAAGCACTCGTGGGGAAGAGACCAACTGGACTGTGTGTAGTGGAATGGCCGTCAACATGTGCATGCGCAGACAGAAAATAGTGGAAAAAGGGCATTTGAATGACTGTTTTGGGGCCGAGGTGAACCATCCGTGGTCTAAATGGGGTGTAACCCTCTTACAAGTTATCCTGCCCGGCGTACTCGATCGCCGCATCGTGGGTATTACGATCCCAAAAGGTGGGAACCCTTTCTTCCTCACTTAGACTTCTCTTACTCTCTAGGTCTGGGTTATTTGCCTGGATGTCAGTCTGCAGGCTCTCGGTATCAGTGGATAGACTATCAACAGTCTCTGCATCAGTATCAAGCCCAGCGGGCTCATTGGCTTCTAGCCACTCGGTCTCAGTATGTATATTCCTCTGGTGCCGCATCATCTCGTAGTGTCTGGTGAAGGTGCCCCCACACTCAAGACAACGATAAGCCATGTTGAAGGGTTTAAGGTCGAGTTTGCTCGTCTATCGGTTAGGGCTGCTTTTATAGACTGGCGTTGATGTTATGACGGTGGTTGACGAGCATCGCCGAGCATTGTCGGGCGTCAATGTCAGAGGGCTCCGCTATGTGGGTCCACTTCGGAAACATTTTGGTCAGCTGGAGGATAATGTCCCGTCTCCAACTGCATGCGTTTCCATAAAGGTCTGGAATGCTTCATGCAATGTCAGCAGGTCTTGGGCTCGGGTATCCTCTTTGGCCAGTATCTGTTTCTCATGCAGCAGAAGACATACCCGGGTATATCCATGAGCGTGACAAGATGACAGCGCATGATTTCTCGTCTAGGGCATCGGGGGTCCCTCGTTGGCGTAGGGCACTAACCGCCTCAGATTGATGTAGTTCATCAGTACGTCCTGGGGCCCCGACTCGAACGTCGGCTTACTGTGAAGCTTCGGTTAGAATATCTCCGTCGTCGGATTGAAAATTAGTCAACGTGGATGCCGTAATGCTCGTGGTGAAATAATGAAGATTGTGTCATGTGGGATATTTATAGTTCAACTGTGGATCGGAGATGGTACGAGCGGGATCTGATTGATCCAGAGCAGTCGGAGTTTCGCACGGGCGGCTTCTGTTTGGACAAGACCATACTAGAATTGTAAACACATCCATAGCGGCTCCCCACGCTTGGGTGTAGGGGATAATGAAATGATTAAATCCTTATTGTTGTTGTTCTCCTCTCGACTGTCTGGGTCAAGACGTTAAGACATTAGGGTTTAGGTATAGGTGAGCGCGCGCGCGCGTGAGTGTGTGTGTGTGGAGGGGGAGGGGGGTATTTATTGGTCAACATTAGAGCGTCACTGTGTGAAGACGGGCGTCTAAGTTCATTAGAATTATCTGTCTTCAAGAAAACTCATCGTAGATATATTAATGTCAGAAGCCATAAAGCATTCTTTAGCTCTACTACATACAAGAGATATCATTCATGGGATGTTTCTTTGTTTATAGATTTGAATGAATTTCTCATTAAAAATATCTTTTTGAAATTTGGCAACACAATATATCAACAGCATATAGGTATTCCAGTGGGTACTAATTGTGCACCCCTGTTGGCTGATCTATATCTGTTCTCTTATGAATATGACTATATGCAGGCGCTTTCCAGAGCCGACCAATTCAAAGTCCGTTATTTTCATTCACCAAACGCTATATAGACGATCTTCTCGCTGTGGATAATCGCTATATAAATGACGCAGAGAAGAATATATATCCACTTTCACTGGATTTGAAGCAAACTACAGCTGGCCCTACCGGCACATCAAATTTAGATCTATATGTCTATAAAAATGAAGCGGGCCTTCTCTCTCGTCGACTTTATGACAAGAGAGATGATTACAATTTCGACATCGTAAACTATCCCTTTCTGGGAAAAAATATTCCAGTGGGACCTGCATATGGCGTATACATATCTCGCCTAGTAGCATTTGCTAGATCCTGTGTTAAATGTGATGATTTTAACCAACGTCACAAAACAGTGTTGCAGAAACTTATAAAATAGGGCTATACCACCAAGCGCCTTCACTAAAATTTTCTCAAATTTGGCGATACATATCGCATGCTGATAGCAAAACACGAGCGTAGTGTGCAAGATCTATGGCGTTACGTTTCCTAACTTGTGTCTAATTCCGCTTAACCCGGGGCTAGAGGCTGTATGAACCCATGTACTTCAACATCCTCATGGTGCTCATATGAACAGTCACAATCAAATCGTGACTGAGATACATCATTCTCTAGATGACGACTTTACAACGAATATCATATGGATTAAGTATACTGATCAGCGATACGGATTTGATATTTTTGGAACATTGTGATGTATTGCCGTGTGGAGGCTAAGAATGTCCGGTGGCTAACAGTGTCCGTCCCCTATCTTCTAACCCAGCTAGGACACTTTTCCTCACATTGGGGACAAGTGTCCGTTCTTGGTTGCAATAGAAAACGATATGAAATGGGACACTAATGACCAGGACATTCTTACCCATCACCCTGGCATAATTGAAAACTGTTGACCGCTTCCCTCTTGCAGGAAACTAGCCTATGTCTATATATACTATGATTGTCTTTTTCAATCTGGTGCCAATGCTGTTATATGGAATATGTCTTTGGATTATGGACGCGGATATTCTTTAATGGGCACGGCTGAATTATGAATGACGGACCAGACGCTTTTAATTGGATGCGTTAAGGCAGGTGCTGAGGGCGTTATGACGATGCATCCCATAATTCACCCTCAAACGGATTCGAATCTTTTCAAACAGGTCTAAAGCGGTTCCATTGTTGTCGACAAAAGTTGTATTCCTTGACGTTCCACCAGGAGCTTCAGTGTGACCCTATGTATACCGTAACCCTTTCGCATATCCCGACTCTACGACGACCATGTACCCAACTCCATGGTGCACCGTAAGGTCGACATACCCACTGAGTTAGTGTATTGAGGTACAGGTAGCTGCTTAGTCCCACAGGCGCGCCTAATTCGACCGTATTTGAGCTTTCTGTACTACTGCTGGCGTAAGAATGACGTCACTTTCAAGGGGAGGTTACTCTACCATGCTACCACCATGCCCTACTCACAACATCAGCATGCCTGTGTTCGGGAGTTTCGCGTCTGCTCTGGATACACTCCAGAGTGCACGAGTCATGATCACCGCTATGGGTTAGTGTATAGGGGTGTAGACACGGGATGTATAGGGGTCAAGAGCGCACCCGAGTGACGCTGCACTTATGACGCCACCATTGACGTCACAGTCACGTGAACCTACATCGAGTCGTATTCTGAACGAGACCATGCACACGAATTCTAGACCAGATATGGCCCCTCAAAAACGCCTCTGTGCACCAAAGTTAAGCAACGTTGAACCTGGTTGGATGGGTGAGAGTGCTGTTCTCTCGCTGCATGTATGGCTATGTATGAGGATTTCCCTTCTAGCCCAGAAGCTATAACCTTGACGAGGCAAGATACGATTGACCTTTGACCTAGAAGTGAACTTGACCGGGACGTGACGTCACCGAATGAGACACCGTATCCCTCCACCGCATTTCCACCCTCCCAAATGATAAGAGGTTTCAGTTTTTCCTACTAGTGTAGAATGTTTTAGGTGTTTAGGCGTAGGTGTAAAGAAAATATCTGGTACCCCGCCACTTCCAACGTTTGGCTTGGAGTGAAAGTCAGGTTTAATAACACGAATTATAATTACCCTTAAGCTACTCATCTTCAAGGGTTATAAAAATACCACTGCAAAAAACATTGACAGAATCTACTATCTCATATTACCATCTATATAGGATTCTTATTTGAAAATAGACTGAAAGTCCAACAAAGAATGATTTCCCGTGTTATGATGTAAGAGTAACATCATCAACGGATTTAATTAATTCATGTATACTGGTTTTATTAAACAAAAACCTGAATGCCGAGGGTGGAAATTTTCAACTTTCTAGCAGCAAGAATAATAAAAAGAAACTCGAGGAACCATACCGCATTCCCCATATTTGAGTTCAGAATGGAAGCAGGGTAGGGTTCAGAAAGTGTGTTACAACTACCCATAAGCTACCAATCTGCAACTGTTATCACATATGGATAACATCTGCATAGAATACCTCTTCAGTGAACCTGAATTGAATCTGACATGTCAAGTGGTACCAGCAGAATTGAGAAAAAGAATTTGAATCCACAATAAATTTCTCTTTGAGTTATTTTGTCGCTGTGACAACATTTTTACTTATTTCAATAGACGAGCACATACGTCGAAAGTGTGCAAATTTTTATCTCTAGAGGGAAGCATGATAAAACTAGAGACCGTATCCCACCAGTCAAATTTATTTCAAAATGGGGAAAAGCATGAAAAGGGCAGGGTTGGAAAAGCGCGATATACTACCGTTAAGCTACCGATTTGCAACGGTTATCACATATGGATAGCATTTACAGATATATATACCCCTTTAAAACATATTACTAGAATTTGCCACCTGATGGTACCAGGTGGTACCAGTATCGACTCTGGCCCATGGACTTTTCGGGGCGCAGATATGTTTTTGTGCGATTATGGGACCATCCCGCGTCGAAGTGGGGAGTGTAAGATACGGTGCTGAAGTGCTCGGCGTGTGGACTACTCATGGGGTTGTTTTGCCTGAAAGTTATGTCATGATGCGCATGCGCAGTCGAGACATATTAGAGAAAGTTGGCATTTAATGGGAGCTTTTGAGTGATTTATTGGCCAATCTTGTTCCCAATGGGGACTTGTAGGGACTTTTCTTGAAGCGCTCGTGGTATAGATCATGATTAGCGTGGTTTATACCGGAAGTAACGTCACACAGCACATGTGCAATCGAGGATTAGTAGCGAAAGATGGGATTTTAGGGGTGCACATGGGCATATTTTTGGCCATTTAGGGGGCCATCCTGCTTTCCGATGGATTGTGGAGGGCCTCCACGGTGTAGATTACAACTGAGTTGGTTTTTCCTGGAAGTAACGCCATTGTGCATATGCGCAGACGTGGAGTTGTAAAGAAAGATGGAGACGTGTCCGGGTGCCCAGGGGAGTGTCTGTGTGATCTAGAGGACATATCTTATCACTCGGGTGCCCAGAGGCAACTACGTAGACCCTGAAGTGTATCCACAGAAGACACGAGACTCCTGAACTCAGGCATGTTGGTGCTGTATGTTTGTCTACTATGTTAGAGTTCATTACCTCTCCTTTGTGTACAGGGTACGGGTTGAATACAAGCGTCTGGTCCGTCCTTCAATATTCAGTCGTCGTCCATTGAAGAATTACCGCGTTCATAATCCAAAGACATATTTCATGAGAGAGGTGTGATTGATTGATTGAGTGAGTGGTTGAATGAGTGAGTGAGTTAGCTAACCGTGATGGGGTGAGTGCGTGAGACACGTCCAGTGTCCGTCTTCATGCAGTGACGCCCTAAAGCTGGGGAGTAATTCCCCCTACGCGCGTACACACACTCACACGTTCTCATCTATAGCTGTTTCCTAATGTCTTAACGCCTTGATGCTATCAGGTGAGAGAAAGAGAGAAAATCAACAACATGCCTACATGTATTCTCCGTTTTATTATCCCCTCCATCACATCCCACCCAAGCTGGGGGAGCCGCTGAGCCTGTGGGTGTATTTTTACATAACAAGTGTATTGTTCGTACCTCAGACACATTGCCGGATGTTCCTGTCCAATCAGAAGCAGCCATTTCAGAAAGTTCAATCTTCAGCCATGTTCGCTCGTTTCCGTTAGCAGTGGCTAGACGCACTATGGGCCGTTCGTTCGCTCAGTGCCAGCCCTAAGCGCCTTCAAGCAAGCCATGATACTGTAACGGCAACATATACTGGAACAGCTGTTTTGGCATTTTTACCGAATTTTTGAGATCCTCTGTGGATGGTAACTCCATATCCTCTTCCAAGTGACGCTTGGACTTCATGGTTGACATATGCGTGGGATCG
This sequence comes from Hanleya hanleyi, assembly GCA_036873755.1. Classification (NCBI taxonomy): domain Eukaryota; kingdom Metazoa; phylum Mollusca; class Polyplacophora; order Lepidopleurida; family Hanleyidae; genus Hanleya; species Hanleya hanleyi. The sequence continues at coordinate 53,139 of JAVTVY010026144.1, read as the reverse complement.
CCCTTCATTTCATATTCATAAATAGCCATGGCTGTGTTCCTTTTAGTGGCCGGAAGTGACGCCATCGCACGGTTCATACTCCATGTAGGAATCACGAGACAATGAATCCAATAGCCAAGTCTGGGAACAACAATATGTCTAGACTTCAGCCTTTTCAGCTGCACAAAGACTCAGACAATGGCTTGCTACATGAAGTATCTACCCATCGCACGCATGCGCGCTTGCCTGGTGGTTCCGCCGACCTCTTAGCCGGAAATGACCTCATAAACGGAAGTGACACCGTCGCACACACAGAAGTGACGACCAGCGGACGAGTGCGAATGCGTGGTCTACACGAGCACTTCAAAATGATACCCTGAACGACAAATTTGGCCCAGGTATAGCCCACCTAGACCCATTTGACTGAGTGTAAAGTAGTTTTTCCGCACTTTTTAGGAGATGTCCGGCTTTTTTCTCAGTCCTATATTTGGGTCCACTCCCGATCCCACAACGCACCTCTTGGAAGTGCACACTGCGCAAGCGCGGTGACATTGAAGTGACGTCATCATCGAAAGCGACGTCATTTCCCGCACCCCAAAAATACGATATGCACTTTCTATACTACTTGGGTCTTCGGGATTTTGGATAACATCATCTTAAAATAGTGGATTTGTGCAAAATTTCGACGTCTGTTTAAAATGGACACACTTCAAGGGCGGATATAGCGAAAATTCCTAGTGCGGGGGGGGGGGGTCGATATTCACAGCCCAACAGGCGAGGGTTCAGCGGCCGCCTAGGCCCAGGAATCTCCGACGATGCGCCGGAGATGCGTTTTAAGCGTTTTCCCGGAAATAAATCTAAACATAATGTATGCAGATTTATGGTTCTATTTTCCTGTTTGTTTCACATAAGCACGCATTGATTTTGAAAAAATATCACACCTTATGCTCGACCCCATTTGACTTTCTGGTTTAACAAATACAAAACAGGCCCTTTACACACCACGTCACGTGGTGCGCTCGTGGTGATAATGTGATTTTAGATACATATTGAAACTCCAACTTGAATAGTACGCTCACAAACCACATGAATAGATGATGGTCTGTTTAATACACCTGTACTCTGATTACATAATCCACATTCGTTTACTTTACATGTATATCAATTTAAGACATTATTTCTACGTGAAATTCCAGGGTTAGCTGATCGCTCAATTTATTTTTTGCAAATTTCATGGGGTCCGGACCCTCCCCTTCCCTATTTATTTTCGTTATTCCTTGAGGTAGAGGACTGAAACTTCCTATGTCAATGTGCTACTAGTCAATATGCTACTAGTCAATATATGTCATGTTGGTTACAGGTAGTACTTACTGTTTGTTCAAATTTATGTTACTGCATTATTATGACACTCGGCCCCTTCCGAAATTCTCACTTTGTTTATACGCCCGCCAAAAGGCGGACGTATGTGATGGCGGTTTCCGTCCGTGTGTGCGTCTGTCCGTCCCTCGTGTCCGGTCTATATCTGGGACAGTTTTCTATCTAAAGCTCCAATTTTTGGTGAGTGGATACCCTACGGGGAGACGATGTGTCGCATACCAAAATCAAGGTCGAGGTCAGAGGTCAAAGGCCTGAAAAACAGGAAAGCACTGAAGTGTTCGTGTCCGGTCTATATCTGTGAACGTTTTCTATCCACAGTTGCAATTTTTTGTGAGTGGATACACTAGGTGAAGACGATGTGTCGCGTACCAAAATTGAGGTCGAGGTCAGAGGTCAAAGGTCACTGTTGACTAAAATCAGGAAATCATTGATCATTGACAGTTTTCTATCTACAGTTCTAATTTTTGGTGAGTGGATGCCCTAGGGGGAATGATGTGTTGCATACCAAATGTAGGTCAAGGTCAGAGGTCAAAGGTCAGTGTGACCGAAAAATCAGGAAATCATTAAAAATTTCTAATTTTTTGTGAGTGGATTCAATAGGGGGTAATGAAGTGTCGCATACCAAAAAATAGGTCAAGGTCGAAGGTCAAAGGTCACTGTGACCCCAAAATCAGAAAATTATTAAAAATAACATTTTTTAGTGTCAGTAGATACATTAGTGGAACACGATGTGTCACCTACCAAAATGTAGGTCAAGGTCAAAGTCAAGGTCACTGTGACCCCAAAATCGTGGTAATTGTTAAAAATCATGATTTTTGGAGTCCATTGAGAAATTACAGGGAGCCGTTTTGTCATGCACCAAAATTTAGGTCCAGGTCAATAGACAAGGTCACTGTGACCCCAGAATCAAGGTCAAAGGTCAGTGTGACCTAAAAATCAGGAAATCATTGAAAATTACTAATCGTTTGTGAGTGGATTCAATATGGGGAAATGAAGTGTCGCATACCAAAATTTAGGTCAATGTCAAAGGTCACTGTGACCTCAAAATCAGGAAATTATTAAAAATAACATTTTTTGTGTCAGTAGATACATTAGGGGGACACAATGTGTCACATACCAAAATGTAAGGTCAAAGGTCAAGGTCACTGTGACCCCAAAATCGTGAAATTGTTAAAAATCATGATTATTTGTGTCCATTGAGAAATTACGGGGAGACGGTTTGTTAAGTACCAAAATTTAGGTCAAGGTCAATAGTGTAGGTCACTGTGACCCCCAAAATCATGAAATTCATAAAAATCATGATTTTTTTTGTGTCCATTGATACATTGAGGGAAGACGATGTGTCGTGTACCAAAATTTAGGTCAAGGTCACTGTGACCCCAAAATCAAGAAATCATTAAAAGTCACATTTTCATATGCCTGTCGAAGACGAAGTCGTGTAATGCGATGTTGCGTTCTGTCCATTCATTCATTAACATTTGTTGTCCATGCGATATCTCTAGTTTCAAGGTATGTATTGGTACCAAACTTTGAGTATACCTTACTCGCATGGCAAAGAGGAGCCATACATTTTGAGATCAATTTGTCAAAGGTCAAGGTCACAGTCCCCCAAAACTGAATCGAGTTTAGCCCACTCTGTGTTATATATAGGTTGGAATATTCAGAGTTCTCTCCCATACATGTACATGGCATTTGTCCTGTGGAGTTGTCCCCCATGTTTGAAACAGGTACATTTAGTTAAACTGTTGTGAAATTAAAACCATACATTTACTAATTTAACGGGGAGAGGGGTCCTTTATGAACTTCATACCTGTTTATTAACTCAAGAACAAATATTCACTTCATCACCTTCTTCTTCCTTCATCAGGACTGCACAAATTGAAAACTCTGCTTAACCCAAATATGGGTTACGCTAAACATTTTTGGGTAAAGCCTTCTCTGATTTGCATAACCCATCACTATTGTATACAGGTTAATATCCGTAATTCAAGTGAACTGAAAATGGGTTACGCATAATGAAATTTGCGTAACCAAACCTATTGTTCGCGCAATTTGTGCAGCCCTGTTCATGACAAATTCTCTCGCCTGAAAGGAATCCATTTGCAGGAAAACTACTATTTTCTTGTGTTTGACTGTATTGGATATGTGAGCTCTTGACTCAAGGTCAACTTGTTACCAAGAGTTAATCCCATTTTAGTTCATCATTCAGTCTAAGATGTGATATATGTTACATTGTCGGAAGCACGAAATTGTAGACCTTTCTCTGGATTGATAGCTACCAATTGGAATCAAGGCTATTAAACAACCTTGAAATTTGGACCAATGTAATTCCAGATATACGGGCGTATATTGAAGCCCCTTGGGCTCTTGTTTTATTTTGCCGGTCATTTTTGTCGGCTTTGGTTTTACTATTTTAAAATTGCATTTAGGCCTACTATATAGTGTATTACTTGTTCCTGAAATTTGTTCCTGAAATTTACGTCATACCGATATCTGGCATGTTGATAAGTAAACATCGTACATATTTTTTTCGATCATGACCCCGGCCGCATTCGTAATATTGTCTGTGCCGACTGTTTCTACGACCTATATCCATTGCCTATTTTTAAAAAAAAATTGGGCGTTAGCCAAATCGTTCAATTTCACATTCGTAATCGTTTCAAATGCTATGTAAAGAAATTTTATATGAATAAAATATTAATTCAAAACATATCCACTTCTAATTAAGATATTTGTTCGCATTTAATATTCAATTATGTGTCCGCTGAAGAAGGGGTGGTAAACAGTCTTTTTCTTTTCCCTGGGATAGCCATGAGCCTCGTTTTCATTGCAATTGCGCGGGGTTCCAATGACGTCATTCAGATGGCTGGCTTTTGTGAAGACGAGAAATTCCCCGGGCTGCCAGTTTTCATCAGAATTTCCGCCTTGACATCTCCATCTACAGTCTAGCGAATTCGCTGTTTGCTCATACGACTCATAAATTAAATAACTGTATCGCTATTTGGCGGAATGGTTGTGTGACACTAAAGGATATCCCGGTCGTACTAGACGGGGAATTTCTCCTAAACTGCCGGGGATGCCACGTCGAAAGGCTACGCAGTCACCCCCGCTAAAGCGTAAGTAAAGCTAAAAGATAACATCGAGGTTGAAATCGGCATAACTTACTGTAGTCAATAATTTATACAGATATATAAATACTACTTGAATTTGGAGTTTCAGGTTTTATTTTCGAGATATTCTGACAAATAAACGAAAGGAACCACCGTGCGGTCGAGACGGGGTGGGAGTTTTATTTGGGGAAACACCTCCGCATTTCAAGGGGTTGCCCTCATTACGTATGCATCTTTTGCGACTGCCCCCAGATGACCGGGGTGAATTTTCCCATCTGACATCGACAGGACAATCAACTAAAATATTCTGAACTGAAGTGTGGTTTGCTTTCAAGCGTCTTTATACTGTCTGTATTTACAGTTTAGCGAGGAAACGCCTTCTCCCTTCTATATAAACCAGACAGGAATCGACAAAAACATGGCGCCGAGTCTTTTCAGACGAGTCCACTTTTCTCGAGGGTGTGGTGGTATATAATAAGAAAATCCTTTTGCAGACCGGTTTGCTTTCTTCGAAATTATGAATCAATATAACTAATGAAGAAAGAAAATGCTGAACGATGTTATGAAATCTGAAAATAATTCAATAATTTAAATTTTTAATATTAAAATAAATTAACTTTTAAACTTTATTGCAGACTGAATTTGTCCATATTTGGAAAATAAAGAAACCAGTTAACACAAACTTAGAATTTAGCTCAGTACATACATGGACATCTCCACATTTCGAGTTAAATACTACACTAATGTTCCGTCATTTACCTTGACTGAATGAATAAAGTAAATTGTTCAAACCGGAAAACGCATGTGATGTCATATCCAATCGAGATAGCATCTTGTCAACACTGTGCAGCAAGGATTTTCTTTGATGTCTGCCTGTATGATTTCCAATCATGGCGTGTGCTGGTTGTATTGATGTTAATTTCTTTCAAATAGCCAATCAAATTTGAATTTTAAAGAGGTCATACAGTGCACTTCTCCTAATATGGACCACAGAATATTTATAGCGCTATGACATCACCAAACCCATATTCTGATCAGATAATGCGTTATGTTCAGCCAAGGCAACACGTGTAGTGTTCGACTTGGATATGTGAAGATGATACATGGATAGTTTTAAAGGATGTCTGTCTGACAAAACTTATTTTCTTATTGTCTAATCATTTAGTCCTTTAAGGGCATGATAATCATGGATACATAAACATTAATGATTATATTTCATTTGGAAGACATTATTTCAAATAACAGAAATGCTTGTTGATTATTCAAGTGGTTCCTTTAAAATATTAATTGCACATGTCAGTTAGATACTATATTCATGGTTCGATTCAGTTAATCAATCTGTATTAATATATTGTACAATCCACCTCCACCTTGTAGACTACACACAAATTTCAACTTTCTGTTAAGATATATTAATTGGATACATAAGCTTGAATGCAATATATGAGGGTCTGGCGAGGGTTAGTTTTGGAGATAGAGGGTGGGGATTGGTGCCGGGGTGGGGATATACTCCCAAGGGTAGTGTAAGTTTCTGAAATATATGAAGGTAGGGGGTCGGGCGAGGCTTAGTTTAGGAGATAGAGGGTGGGGCTCAGTGCCCTGAGGGAGGGGACATGCTCTTGAGGGTAGTCGATGGGTTGAATAAGAGTAGCATTACGTAATGTCCTGAAATATACAGGGTAGGGGATCGGGCGAGGCTAGTTTAGATAGAGGATGTGGCATAGTGCCCCAGGGTTGGGGACATGTTCCTGAGGGTAGTGGATGGGTTGAATAATTGTAGCATGGTGTAAGCTCCAGGAATATATGAGGGTAGGGGATCAGACAAGGCTTAGTTTAGGAGACATAGGTGAGGCCGAGAAGCTGTGGACAGGGACATCCTCCCGAGCATGGATTGAATAAGTGAAGCATGATGTAAGCTCCCGGAATATATGAGGCTTCTGGGGGTCAGGTGGAGCTTAGTTCAGGAGACATAGGTGAGGCCGAGAAGCTGTGGACAGGAAATAATTTCAAAGTGCAAAAACAGGGAGGGACAGGAACAGGAACACAGGTCCGCAGACACCCACAGACATCATTTAGAGTCCTATATCGAGCATTCCACAGCTAAAGCTATGTGCTCGATAAAAATCGGTTGATGGATGGATATCCCAGTCACAGGATTCAGGCGGTTATGTAATATTTTCCCAAGGTAACATGTACAGGTGATACACACTCAGAGAGATGTTAAAACAAGGGATTTAGGTACTGGTACTGGTAACCCATTTGGGTCTCCTTAAATCAAGTTTGCGTAACGACTAGGCAAATCAGTTCAGCCAATCATCATAACATGACATCCCTGCCTGTACTTTCTAAAGTACACCATACAGACATCTGGTCATGTTCACAGGGACTCGTTACTGTTGTTAAAGGTTAATTAGGTTGATTGTAGGGAATAAATGAGCATTTATTCCCTACCTTGACCCTCCCCCTATAATCAACCTAATTAACCAATTAATAACGGTAATGAGCCCGTGGTCATGTTGATATACATACACAAATGGATCGAACTATTTTCTGTTTTATAAAATGGGTCGACGATGCAAGGTCACAGTATTGCAAATTTTAGGAAGACTTTTCGATTCATTTTCATCTCAATTTTCTGAAGATAATTTGGGTGTATAAATCATTGATCTTACGTTGGCTTAAATGTTGAGTAAATCGGCCCTGACTCTGGACCCTCATTTGTCACCTTTAGTCCCATAACAACTGGTAGGCCCACAACAGGAATCATCATGTGACACAGTTTGCTAGTCCAGGTTGTATAAGACCTTTAATCTGCCATTGGGAAAGCCAATGAGTCATTGGATAGATTTAGATACAATGCAACCTGGTAGTTAACAGTACACTTTAAGTTTAATCAATATGATCATTCAGCTACAGGGCCCTGGCTGGCTGCAGACAGTCTCTCCATATCTCTTGTCAGGCAACACCAGCTATATTTAGATTCAATATACAATATATCCCCATCAAGTGGAAGGTTCAGTGGGTGATCCAGAGAGAATCCCAGACTGGCAGCCTCAGGATTTCATAATATTAAATCTGATATATTGCTTTACCGGTCCTGACCATGTAACCTATATGTTTTGTGGCCCACATACAGTAATTCCTCTAATAATTCAATCACCCTATTAGAATTCAATCACTCCCAATGTTGTAGACCAAATTCAATCAGTCAATTCCCAGGGCTCCTGGCCCCAAATCCTTCATCTTCTCAGTCCTCACCCCCTCCCCTGTCCCTGCTTACCGCAGAAGTCACATAAAGCCCAACTCACACTACAAATATTTTGTTGTATTAGAACAAAAACACTGTTCAGAACATGTTTTGTCTGCAGTGTGAGGTGCCCAGAAACAGAAAACATCTGTTCGGAACAAATGTTTGTGAGATCAAACTTGTTTGATATTGCGAACATGTTTCGCCCCGAAACAATTTTTTGTCTCCAGTGTGTGGTGATCGTGAACATTTTGCCGAACATTTACCAACAGTTATCCAATCAACTGGCAGCTGTCGGTCATGTGATGAAGCCGCTCTGACATGACACAACAAAATGGCCTCTCTTCTTGATCGCGGTGACTGGCGGTCAAGAGAAAATGTTCGCAGTGTGAGGTTACCACAAACAAACTGTTCTGTTCTAATACAACAAAATGTTCGTAGTGTGTCAGAGTTGGGCTTAACAATACAACTGCTACCCAAGAAGCATGTCCGAGAAAATCAATTTACCTCATAACCGTTTTGTATTCTGAAAGCTTCACTTAGTGGAGTCACTCAAATATGAATATATTATTGATGTAAAGTGGATATATTTGTATTTATCAGTATGTTGCATTTTCTGAAGTAGAGAACTAAATTAAATCACATATCGAATATGTATGTTACAAACCCAAATACTTTGTTGCAACTCAAATACAAGAAAATACTTTGTTGCAAGTCAAACACAAGGAAATCTGGATTGTAAGGAAATACTTTTTATACGCCCGCCAAAAAGGCGGAATACGCCCGCCAAAAAGGCGGACGTATTATGTGATGGCGGTTTCCGTCCGTCTGTCCGTGTGTCCGTCCGTCCCCCGTGTCCGGTCTATATCTGGAAGACTTTTCTATTTACAGTTCCAATTTTTGGTGAGTGGATACCCTACGGGGAGACGATGTGTCGCGTACAAAAATGAAGGTCGAGGTCAGAGGTCAAAAACAGGAAATCACTGAAGTGTTTGTGTCCGGTCTATATCTCTGAATGTTCTCTATCCACAGTTGCAATTTTTTGTGAATGGATACATTAGGTGGAGACGATGTGTCGCGTACCGGAATTCAGGTCGAGGTCAGAGGTCAAAGGTCACTGTTGCCTAAAATCAGGAAATCATTGATCATGGATAGTTTTCTATCTACAGTTCTAATTTTTGGTGAGTGGATGCCCTAGGGAGAAACGAGGTGTTGCATACCAAATGTAGGTCATGATCAAAGGTCAGTGGTACTGAAAAATCAGGAAGTCAAAGGTCACTGTCCCTAAAATTAGGAAATTATTAAAAATAATTTGTTTTGTGTCAGTAGAGTGAGTGAGTGAGTGAATAGGGTTTAACGTCGCTTTCAACATTTTTTCAGCTATATCACGACGGGGAAGGGAAGGGAGGGGAGGGGGAGGGGAAGGGGAACCTACTTGTAACAGAGCAGATCTAATGCTGCCATTTGTGTCAGTAGATACATTAGGGGGACATGAAGTGTCACGTACCAAAATGTAGGTCAAGGCCGAAGGTCAAGGTCACTGTGACCCCCAAAATTATGAAATTGTTAAAAATCATGATTTTTTGTGTCCATTGATACACTGAGGGAAGACGATGTGTCCTGTACCAAAATTTAGTCAAAGGTCAAGGTCATTGTGACCCCAAAATCAGGAAATCATTAAAAATAACTTTTTTTTGTGGCAGTGGATACATTAAGGGACACAATGTGTTACATACCAAAATGTGGGTCAAAGGTTAAGGTCACTGTGACTCCAAAATCAAGAAATCATTAAACGTCACATTTTCATATGCCTGTCGAGGACGAGGTCGTGTAATGCGATGAATGATTATGTTCTGTCCATTCATCCATTAACATTTGTTGTCCATGTCCATCTAGTTTCATTAAAAGAAACATTTTCATATGCCTGTCATGTAATGCAATATTGCGTTCTGTCCAGTCATTCATTAACATTTGTTGTCCATGCGATATCTCCGGTTTCAAGGTATGGATTGGTACCAAACTTTGGGTATACCTTACTGATACTCGCATGGCAAAGAGGAGCCATATTCATTTTGAGATCAATTTGTCAACGGTCAAGGTCACAGTCCCACAAAACTTAATCAAGTTTAGCTAACTATATGCGTTAGGCTGGAATATTCAGAGTTGTCTCCCCTACATGTATATGGCATTTGTCCTGTGGAGTTGTCTCCTATGTTTGATACATGTAAGAAACAGCTACATTCAGTTAAACTGTTGTGAAATAGAAACCGTACATTTACTAATTTAACGAGGAGAGGGATCCTTTATGAACTTATACCTGTTTGTTAACTCAAGAACAAAGGTTTACTTCATCACTTCACATTTTTCTTCCTTCGTGAACAATTTTCTCGTCTGAAAGGAATTCATTTAAAGGGAAACTACTGTTTTCTTGTGTTTGACTATTGTCGATTGCAGTGTGGGATATGTGAGACCTCGTCTCAAGGTCACCTAGTTACCAAGAGTTAAGATCATTTTAGTTTATCATTCAATATAAGATGTGAAATATGTTACATTCTCAGAAGCACAAAATCATAGACCGTTTTCTGGATTGCTAGCTACCAATTGGAATCACGGCCATTAAACAACCTTGAAATTCGGACCAGTGTAATTTCAGATATATGGGCGTATATTGAAGCCCCTTGGGCTCTTGTTTTCATCTGGATTGTAAGGAAATTATGTTCTTGCAACTGCAACCAATGAAATTCAACACATATAAGGGAAGTGGGAAGAGGTGCCGACATACTGGCAGAGCCACATGACTTCACAGTATAGTCTTCTGGTTAACCTGTTCTAAAGCACATACCAAGAATCTAAGAATACTTTCTTGTAAGTTGGAACATAATGAAATACTTTATTGCAACTCTAACATAATAGGAATACATGTATTTTGTTGCAACTCTAACATAATGGGATACTTTGTTGCAACCCAAACTTAATGGGAATACTAAGTTGAAACTCTAACATAATGGGAATACTTTGTTGCAACTGGAACATAATGAAAGACTTTGTTGCAACTCAACCATGAAAGAAAGGTTGAAAGCTCGACAGCACATCCATCTTTTATATTTCAGACTGAAATATATATAGGAATACCGAAGTTAAAATTGATCCCTGTTCTCCCAATATACAACATCTGACATTTCACAACACAGGGATGAATGTTTGTTCCGGGATTAACTTAATAGTTGCCTGCATCGTTGGGATCCCCACCCCAAGCTTAAAATGAGAAACCTGAAACCCCTTTAATAAGGAATGGAGTCTTCCGATGTGGGCCGAGTCGACCTGCTTCGATTTGCACCACTTGCTTGTGACCTACATTTTTGTTTTGTTTTCAAAGTTACATTTTTGTCAGTCTTGCGACAGAGTTTTAGCGCGCGCCCCAATTCCCAATAAATAAAATGTATTTATTCGGGAACAGAGACCTTAATATTGAAGCCTGTTGTGCATTTATGTCAGCGGAATTCTACGATACCAGCCTTGGGATTTATTTCGAAAGTAAGACAAACACAGCCCCCCAAAAATGTTTCATTTCTTTTCTCAATCTCTCTCTCTCTTTCTCTCCTGTATACTTGTTTTTGTATAAAAATACATATCGAATTTGACGGCAAAAATATATCGACAGCGAAGTTGTATCTTCAAAACAAGGACACTTTGTTTACGGGAACTCAAGAAACTGCTTCCATCCGGTGCTCTAGGAGATGTCTTTCTTAACATTAGATACGTGACGTCACAGTTGCCAAGCGACATAGATCAGTCGGACGGTGGTTTCCCTGGATAACACCAATAATCATTTGAGTCCCCCACCGTTCGGTTTGCATGATGATGCCTCTCTTGTTAGAGACAACGTTGACCTTCCTTTATTTATAGAATGTAACGCTATATTATGGGCGAATGACCGATAATAAAATATGACTAGTGGAAATAATTTCTTACTGGAACTATAAAATTAAAGAACTTTGCTCTTGTTGAACTTGAAGCAATAAAATAATATCACACGGCTAAACTGACTGGTTACCGGTATACTTTATCCATTTTTATACGCCCGCCAAAAGGCGGACGTATTATGGGATGGCGGTTTCCGTCCGCCTGTCCGTCTGTCCGGTTCTCGTGTCCGGTCTTATATCTGGGACAGTTTAGTATCTAGTTCCAATTTTTGGTGAGTGGATACCCTACGGGGAGACGATGTGTCGCGTACCAAAATGAAGGTCGAGGTCAGAGGTCAAAGGTCACTGGCCTAAAAAACAGGAAATCACTAAAGTGTTCATGTCCGGTCTATATCTGTGAACGTTTTCTATCCACAGTTGCAATTTTTTGTGAGTGGATACTGTAGGTGGAGGTAATGTGTCGTGTATCAAAAGTTGAGGTCGAGGTCAGAGGTCAAAGGTCACTGCTGCCTAAAATCAGGAAATCATTGACAGTTTTCTATCTACAGAACTTCTAATTTTTGGTGAGTGGATGCCCTAGGGGGGAACGATGTGTTGCATACCAAATGTAGGTCGAGGTCAGAGGTCAAAGGTCAGTGTGACAAAAAATCAGGAAATCATTAATAATTTCTAATTTTTGGTGAGTGGATTTAATAGGGGGAAATGAAGTGTTGCATACCAAAACATAGGTCAATAGTCAAGGTCACTGTGACCCCAGAATCAAGAAATCTTTAAAAAAAATTTTTTTTTGTGTCAGTAGATACATTAAGGGGACATGATGTGTCACGTACCAAAATGTAGGTCAAGGCTGAACGTCAAGGTCACTGATCCCCAAAATCATGAAATTCATAAAAATCTGGATTTTTTGAGTCCATTGATACATTGAGGGAAGACGATCTGTCGTGTACCAAAATTTAGGTCAGGTCAAAGGTCAAGCTCAAAGTGACCCCGAAATCAGGAGGAGGGGCCCTCGGTGGCCGAGTGGTCTTCGCTGGTGACCGCTAGCCTCACACCGCTGAACCGGCACGGCTTCGAGCCCAGCTGGTCCATGTGTGAAAGTTTGTCAGTTACTTGCCGAAGGGCGGTGGTTCTCTCCGGGTACTCCGGCTTCCTCCACCAACCAAACTGACTGTCACCATATGAGTGAAATAAACTTGAGTGTGACATTGAGCCAAATTCCCTCCCTCCACTCCCGAAATCAGGAAATCATCAAAAATAACTTTTTTTCTGCCAGTAGATACATTAGAGGGACTTGATGTGTTACTGTGACCTCAAAATCAAGAAGTCATTAAAAGTCACAGTTTCATTTGCCTGTCGAAGACGAGGTCGTGTAATGCGATGTTGGTTTCTGTCCATTCATCCATTAACACAAGTTGTCCGTGTGATATGTCTAGTTTCAAGGTATGATTGGTACCAAACTTTGAGTATATCTTACTCGTATGGCAAAGAGGAGCCATACATTTTGAGATCAATTTGTCAAAGGTCAAGGTCACAGTCCCCCAAAACTGAATCAAATTTTCAGAGTTCTCTCCCCTACATGTTTATGGCATTTGTCCTGTGGAGTTGTCCCCAGTGCTTCGGATTTAAGAAGCGCGAGAGCGAAAGCGCTCAATCGCGCTCCTGAATCAAAATTTAGAGGCTCTTTTTTTTGCGCTTCTTGAATTTATCGTATGGAATAATCTTTATTTACCTCTAATAACTTTCCATGAAAACGCAAGACGTTTCGTTCACGAAAATCCGGAAGTGTGCGAGCTCTTCTGGCAAAGGAGTTAAACTTGGTCCCACCGAAACGTCCTCGCTTATAATTGGTTAAATTTCTACAGCTGTGTAAATACTGACCAATCACAGCGGCGGATACAGTTGCATTCTGTGTGTGGATGTGTCGACGGACATATTGTTGTTGGCGCGCTCGTCTGATTTTGAGATTTGTTTGAACGTTTGTGGCCGTGAATAAGGATTAAGCAAAATGGCTACAAAACTTTCACCAACAGTTAGACTAGAAACATTTAAAAGGTGGAAAACTGGTGGTGTTCTATCGTATACGGCCGAAAACGGCATGGTACCATAACAGAAGTTTCGCGCAAACTGCGGAAAACATTGACAAAATTCTCAAAGATCGCAGAATCTGAGGAAAGGCACAGCAAGAAATAAAGGAATAACAATGAAACACATCAGGGATAACTGGTTTCGCTTACGTTTATTATCAACATTTCATACATGATTGTCAGATAATATATTGATGTCGCATTTCATAATGTTAAGAAGTTTGAAAATAATACTAATACTTTCTTGCAAGAAGAATCATAAAACGGGAGTTACTAGTTACATCCCCATTCTCGTAAATAGCTCTTCTAACAGTTTTTAGAAGGTTTTTTTTAGAGGAGTGATCGCTCTTCTTGAAAAAATTAGAAGAGCGATTTTTAGCTCTTCTGGATTTTTCAAATCTGAAGCACTGTGTCTCCCATGTTTGAAACAGCTACATTCAGTTAAACTGTAGTGAAATAATAACCATACATTTACTAATTCAATGGGGAGAGGGGTCCTTCATGAACTTCATACCTGTTTATTAACTCCAGAACAAAGGTGTACTTATCACTTTCTTCTTCCTTCATGAAAAATTCTCTCTGCTGAAAGGAATCCATTTGCAGGAAAATTGCTATTTTCTTGTGTTTGACTATTGTCGATTTCAGTGTGGGATATGTGAGCTCTCGGCTCTTGCTTCAAGGTCAACTAGTTACCAAGAGTTAAGCCCATTTTAGTTTATCGTTCAATATAAGATGTGATATAGGTTACATTCTCAGAAGCACAAAATTATAGACCTTTCTCTGGATTGCTAGCTACCAATTGGAATCAAGGCTAGTAAACAACCTTGAAATTTGGACCAATGTAATTCCAGATTATACGGGCGTATATTGAAGCCCCTTGGGCTCTTGTTTTTTCTGTCTCCAGACTAAAACGTCATTTATTCCAAGAAAAGCCAAGTATACCCTGCATGTACATGTAGTAAAAAATGCTAAGGCTCTCGCAAATTATATGTAATAATACCAAACTAAGATGTCCCCAGAAAGTTTTGTTTTCGGTCTTATCTGTCCATGTTTCTTCCTTGCCGTAAAGCAGATGTCATAAAAGTATTTTTTATTTTTGCCCAAACTAATAATTCTCTATCAAATTAATTAGTTTTTGAGTGGCTGCTATGACGCCATCATCGTGGCCATTTCGGATTTTTTTCTTGTAGAGCTTGATCCAAAATATTGTATGGAAATTTTCAGCCCCTTTGAACTGAGAGGTAACCAAAATAAATTGCCAAAAAATGTCTTTTCTGATTAATGACGTCGCTGTAACGTCACCATGGTGGCCATCTTGGATTTTTTTTACATCTTCGAGTAGAGCTTGACCCAAGGGTATAATTTGGTAAGTTTCAGCCCTCTAGTTCAAGGGGTAAGAAAAATATTTGCCCCCCCCCCCCAGGCCTGGATAGGTTTCAATTTGTCACGGCCAGATAGGGTTAATGAATCTTGTACCTGTACTAATACTAATAGTTCAAGTTAACCCTTTAACAGTACTATCTGCCCTGATAGTAGCTGCAGGTGCATTGATGAGTTGCTCCATGTCTGATATGCGGTTCATTGATTGAGTCACTTTCCTACCTCTTCAGCCTAGGAAATATTTTTAATCAATGATACCTGGACTAAGTTCGACCTGATGTTTGTAAATATACGTAAGCATGATGGCCCTTTCTTGGAATAGTAAAATAAATTGATCCATATTTACACCAGTGATCATCAAGTAAAAATATTTCCTAGTCTGTTGAGCAGGCCCGTAGCCAAGGGTGTTTTCTGTGTTTGAGTGAAACCCCCTTTCAGAAAAGTTATAATGTTTTCTTAAACAAATGCCCTTTTCAGACTGAAGCGAATCCCCTATTTGACCCTCTTCTCATGCAGCGAACCCCCTGGTGTGCCCTTTTCAAAGAAGGTGAACCACCCTCAAGAAATCCTGGCTACGGTCCTGAAGAGATAGGAAACCGACTCGGTCAATGAACTGCAAAACAGGCAGGGAGACACTCATGTGCCGCTTTTATTGGAGCTAGAGAATATTGTTTAAAGATTAACTTAATTATGATTCAAGTCAAGGACTGAAATGGCTGACTCTAATGTAGACCTTGAAAACATGATGGTCTGAATACTTTTTGTTTTGTTTTTATTTCATCAGGGTCACTGGATGAAAAACCCAGTCATGACACTCCTGGAAAAAAAACTAAACCGTCTGGTAAGTGGAGAATGGGATTACATCATTTTATTACATAATAAAATAATTATTAGTATGCAACTAAATGAGTAATGGAAATGAATCACATTTGGGCCTTCTTACATGTTCAACAAGAATTGGAAATACAAAAATACATCTTTCAGAGCCTGAAAAATCATGTGTGTCCTGCTTGCTGATAATAATTATAAAAAAGATAGCCCAGGCGACAGAGTTATTGTACGCTTTTAGCGCCACTAGTATTGAATTAATCCACACTGATGAGTCATTCTGATCATGATATTCTACACTCTAGGAGAGTTTCAATTGAATTTTTATTTCAATGGCCACAGATGGAGGTCCAGCAGCAGTTGCAGGTGTTAGTTCGACCTCCAAGGAAGACCCCACCTCAATACCTCCAAAGTTAGAGAGAAGTCTGTCCAAGTCAGTTGCTCTAGATTCTGGTATGTAGAGTTCAATGGTGGTATATGTAAGGCGATACAAAGTTAATTGTTTCTCAAGGGCTCAGTTCTTCAAAAGGATGTGGGTGGGCAGTTTTTATATGCCCGCCCGAAAGGTGGAATGTATTTGGTGACAGTGATTTTATCCGTATGTCCGAATCATGGAGAAGAAACAATCTAGGTAAACCAATATGGTAAATCAGGGGAATACCATCTAGACGTAACGCTATGAAAACTTCGTGCGAAATGTTCGCCGATATTCTACAAGATCCCACAATAAGCCAATCTCAACAATTTCTACCTTTTCTCTCTGACAGTGATTGACGTTTACTTCACGGAGATTAACATCTTCTTACGGCACAATCTTTTGATATTTTCTACCCCTAACAAAGCTAGTCTTTTCGGCGCGAGTAAACTCGCACCGTGTCTGGAAATGATGCCATATTTGGATGCTGTTTCAGGATAACGTTTATATATTAGACCACGAGCTACCGTGTGTAATTACTGTGGGCGTGATTTTGAAATTGTTTTAACAAGCTATCCACCTGATTGGCTAACAATAGTAGTTTCAAATTCGCACAGGATTTATATAGGGCTGATTTCAGATATAATATTCCGTGATATTATGTCTGAGTTTACTGAGATTGGGTGAAGAAATGGTTTGATATAACCCTGGGGACAGCATTATTTCTAGTGCCGTATAAATTTCTTAAGTATTTTTATCTAACATCACTCAAACTGACACTAGGGGCAGAGTGATTATGCCATGCAAGATGTCCACATGAACAGTTACAACAAAATTGTGGCTGGGATACAATTCATCCCAGGGATCAGTTTTGGTTCTTGTGATGTTTTTGGAATATGCAGTCGGTATATTTGCCTGCAGGGTCATATGATTTCTTGTTGGTATGGCGGCATCTTTCGCCACTACTCATGTTATGTTGCATTTACTTTGAAGATGATTGTTTTCAAGTCAAATATTGATTAAAATATTACAGTCAGTGTTGGGTTTGTGTTCCCCAATTCAGTTTCCTGTGAACATTTTTTGCTGAGCTTGTCCTTATCATTGGTGTGATGAAATTCAACCAAATCAAAATTCAAATCACTTGTTGTTTAAACACTTTTTGCTCCCCATGTCATTATTTTTGGACTGCCATTTTGCTTGCAAACATATAACTGTACCATATATACGTTATTCAATGTTGAATATTCACTGTTGTATTCTTTTGAACAGGTAATGGACAAAACCTTGGAAAAGAGGAACAATTCAAGGGAGATAATCCTGATCTATCCTCTGCAAGGGGAGATCCTGGTTCATCTGGTGGACAAGATGCCACACCCTCCGGGTCTGCATCCGCTCAGATCCATGAAAAACGGAACAGATCTCTGGAGGCACTGTTTCAAGTCACGGACAATGAACTGCAAAATATCTCCAAGCGGAGTCCAAGTGAAGCCTCCTCCTTGACTGACTCGGAGAATGGCCAATCACAGGCTGTGGACCTCCTGGCTTCGGGTGATGAAGACGAGGCTGCAGCACAACGAGTTCTCAAGATACCGGTTTCAGAAAAAGGTGTCGAAAAGTACCAGCTCAAATCAGACAGTCTGGAGGAGCAAGGACTAAAGCTGGTATACACCAAACAGACTTATGATCAGTATGAACCCAATCCCATAAGTTATGGCACTTACAAACCAAGGTCCTTCAAGTCCAACCAACAGTCTGTGGATAAGCTCATACAACAGGCTGCAAAACCAAGTGAGGTGGCCGCACCAGTTGGGAGGAAGCGTAAACACCCACCCAAACTGGGGCGCCACATCTGCCCATACTGCGGAAGAGGTTGCGCGAAACCGAGCGTCCTGCAAAAGCACATCAGAGCCCACACAGGGGAGAGGCCATATCCATGCATTGCCTGTGGCTTTAGCTTTAAAACCAAAAGCAACCTGTACAAACATTGCAAGTCCAGAGCACATGCTTTGAAGGCTGGCTTGGCTCCCAATCTGTCAGATGCCGTCAAAGTGACAGACCTTGACACTGGTAATGTCGTGGAAGAGCTTGTTGTTGAAAAGGTTGTCGAGTCCGATGGGTCAGAGAGTGAGTCAGACTCTCGTGAAACTGAGGGAGTTACAGGTGAAGAAACTCCTGGCCAGCAAGAGGTGGTGACTTTTGTTCAGGAGGCGACCACTGATTCTCCCTCTGTAGCCATAGAAACGGTAGAACAGGTGTGTCCACAACAATTCACCATCCTAGAGTCGGAATCCGATAAACTTGTTATGCTTCATGCATACCCTGGGGGCATGGGGGAATATGTCGTCGGTGACCAGCACACTCTTGGGATACCTCTCATGTTGTCCGAGGGAGAAATAGTACAGCCTGTGATCAAGATAGGAGAACCCCCGATCCTTTATGAAACCGAAGTCAGCGCAGCAACAGCATTTTCTGAAGCCACCCAAATGACACCTTCCACAACTGTTCTTACAGTAGCTCCCGAATCAACTATACAAATTCAACCACATGCCTATCTGGATAAAGATTCCCAGATAAAAACTTTGTTGATCGCGCTGCCAAAGTCTGCTACTGCCGTTGTACCTTCAGTGACACCTTGCACCAGTACTGGACTGAACAGGAACAGGACCTCCTTGGCATATGCTAGCAATGCCGAAGTGATTCATCTGCCGCACCCAAATAGTGAGCCTGCTCTAGCAACAGAGGCATTGAGGCAGTTGGAGAATATCAGTGATAAAGTGGCCAGTGCTGCCAGTGAAGGAATCCCAGTACCGACATTAGTGAAAACCATGCCAGACAAGTCTGTGTGTGTAACAGTGCAGTTGCCAGCCAGTTCTATAAAGCAGAGGAGCACAGAAAGCAGAGAGGACAATCCTGCTGTGGCAGAGAATCCTGCGGTGGTCAGACCCTTAGACAATTCCCAGGTTGAACAAGACTTCTCCAATTTGGGAAGTAATGCTCCAGAGAGTTCTTCGGCGAAAACTAACATGTCGTCATTCGATGATGTGCATCTATCCCAAAATAATATTGCAATGCCAAAGGTATTGACAGACCCGAAGCCATTCACTCATGAGATGCTCAAAGAACGCATACAGCAGCTGATTTCAGCAAATGCAGCCATTGTGGACACCCCAATGGCTGACCCTCCACGCCCTAAACGGCTCTCGAGGCAGAACAGTGAAGTCAATATGACCTTGGGGAAACTGGATTCTGGCTCGGCAAGAAGTGGTGCAACATCCCCCAGGGTATCCATTCCCAACATTGCGATGGTGCCTTTGTCTCCATTACCTTCTGACTTGGAGCCTAGGGATAGATCTCTTCCACCTTACCAGGTGCATTTTGAGAATGGGCAGCCAACTGCTGTGACAAATGTTGCTGTTCCTGTGCTTCGACAAGCTTCAATGGAAGAAAGAACAAAGGAGCAAGAACAGAACGTTTCAACTGGACAAGGTATTATTACTATTGGACAAATGCATCCCAATTTGAGCACGGGAATTGCAAGGACAGGGTTGACCACCCCTGAAATAAAGATTCAAATAAGACTTGGCAGGGAACACAGTCAGCCGTCCTTAAGCTATTCGCAAACTCCCTCCACGCCACAACCGTTCATTACTGAACCCATGATAGGACAGCCTGGTGTGCAGTTTCCAACATCAGTCAGCAGCAATGTTGTAGTTAAAACTACAAGTCTTCCTTCTGGTGGTGAGGTCATACCTGTTAATTCCATGAGGAAGAAAACTCAAAATCCTGAAGGAAGCGTTATAAAAGATCTCCTGCTCAAGGGAAGGGGAAGGTCAAACGTTGAGGTCACCAGTACTTCAGTGACGTCTGTAACAATCCAGCAGCCATGTTTTCCCTTCTCAGCATCTAGTTTGTCTGTTCAGGAGGTATCTTTGGCGAGTTCCCCAGGGGATAGTTATGGACCATTCCAGTGTGCAGACTGTAATGTATCTTTCAAGAAGGAACACACATTAAATCTACACAAGCTGTATTACTGCTCCTCACTTAAGAAGAAATCCACTGGAATCATTCTCAGTGATGGAGGTGGAGAACAGCTGCATTTCGGGGATAAAACCGTGCAAAGTCCTTGCATCAATGAGGACATCATCGCAAAATATTTCCCTCCGAAGAGTCCAAGTAGACCTCCCGATCCACAAATAATATATGAACCTACGATGAGAAAAAAGGCAAAACGACAGTTATCACAGGACTTGAATAGAGGACATGAACAAAGTTCAGACATTGTCATTGAAAGAATCGACCCAAATGCACCTCGGAAGAAAGGGAGACCAAAAGGAGCCAAAACTCTGCCCAAGGAACCCACAGAGACCACTGCTGATGTAAGAGTCACTAACGTCAAATTTCCAACTAGGCAACTGTCGACACCTTCATCTCGCACTGATGTCCCTGTTCTTCTTGCAAGTCTTCAGCAAAAGCCGATAATGTCTTCTGGTCATTCCTTGACTGTAGCCTCACCACAGCCTCTCTCTTCCAGCATGATCGGTCAACCAATGGTGTCCGTTAGAGGTCTACAGCCTGCGAGAGAATCTAAAGGTTTGCACCTCAATACATCCTTGGCGTCAGATGCGGCTACAACGAGTCTCTCCTTGTTGACTGGTTCAACGCCATCAACTCCACAGACACCACAAACACCGCAGACTCCTGGGACTCCAAATTCAAGCACATCCCTGTGGAAGTTAAAACTGAAGGGAAGATTGCTTATGAAGAGGTCCATGAGTGTTGAGAGAATGTTGTCTCAGGAGAGGGATAATGAAAGGGCAATGATGGGCGCCATAACTTCTGTTGTTCCAACCAAATATGAGGAAGCAGGACTACTACAAAGAAGCCCATTTCAACCTAGAGACAGACAAAATGCACCCGAGTATAGTATAACAGATAAGCATTCCCCTTTGAAGAAGAGAAAGGTACCCGACAATCTACTAACTGGGCATTCGGAGGGCAGACCCTTGTTATTGAGAGCAGAATCAGCACCTTGTATGCCAATGTGTGGCGGAGGGGACACTTCACTTCGAAGTCCAGTCAAAGTACGAGGAAAGACTTGTTCCTTGGTGAAGGTTACCGAAGGTGGTGATGCTGATTCGTCTCTTGTTCCATTTATTGCCGGAAGACGTGATTCTGTTTCGGTCCCCGTGGTTATGGCTCAAACAGTGGTGAATCCGGTTGGACTATGCAGCATCCTTCTTCGCCCGATCACAAATCTGGCCCATCTCGTTGGCGACAATACTGCAAGCACCGTATCGCTAGAACCATTTCCGGGATTCCGCATTACTCTTCCAGCCATTTCATGTACTACATCTCGGGCAGGGTCTTATGGCCCGACGATTTATCCAGTGTTACGTTTACCTATAAATACTACCACTCAGTCGACAGGACTTCAACCTACTCCCGGAACCCCTGTGAAGATCCCGATACTTAAAACACCAACAACACCCATGCGAAGCGAAACCTTCGTCATCTCTGCAAAATCATCCCTGGCTGTTCAAAGTTCAGTACTGGTTACTGAATCAAAGTCTGGTACCAGTGTTTCAACTGCAACAGTGACAACATGTACTGGTTCTTCTCCAACAGCAAAATCCCCAGAGAAGAGCATAGCTCCACTGTATCTTTATGGACATTCCTATCCGTCATTGAGAGGAGCATGCCATGTCACGTACTGCTGTGTTCAGAGACTTCAACCAATGTATGTCCGCCAAGGGACTAATAAGAAAATATCCATGTACTCCAACTGGAGAGTGGCCCCAAATACTCCCAATCCATATGGATTAACGTCCAAGATGCTTTTGACTCTGTACATTTCCAGATACACCAGTGACCCAGTTTATGAAAATGCGCATTCAGTGGAGACAAACAGTGGAATATTGACCCACAGCAGTTATTGGAACTATTTTGCCAAGAACAAGAATGCACCACAACAGTTTATGACTGAATTGGCCATGAATAGTTGTCCCGCTTCTGACATCAATACAATCAAAGCATGCACCAGTAATGAGCACGACTCATTGGCATCAGGTGCAGTGAGCGCAGAAAGCAAGGAGAAGCTAAAAAAGGCACTCGCATCCAGAGAGCCAAAACGGATCCAAGTTTTTCAAGGTGGCTTCAAGTCCAATGAGGAGTATGTCTATGTTCGGGGCAGAGGAAGAGGCAAGTTTGTCTGCGAAGAGTGTGGGATCCGGTGCAAAAAGCCAAGCATGCTGAAAAAGCATATACGAACCCACACAGATCTGCGACCATATTACTGTAAACACTGCAACTTTTCCTTTAAAACCAAGGGTAATCTGACTAAACATATGAAGTCGAAGTCACATCAAAAGAAGTGCCTCGAGCTGGGCATCCTGCCAGTACCGACCACTGTGGACGATTCCCAAATTGATGAGGAAGCACTGGCGATGCAGGCGAGGATATCCAAGGATGCCAAGATATTTGAAGAAGATGAAGATGGGGATGATGAAGATGAAGATGAAGAAGATGAGGATGAAGATGAGGAACTTGAAGACATGGAAGTAGAGGGAGCCCAAGCTCTGAGTGAACATGGTGAAGACAGCAATAGTGTCTCCAGTCTGCAAACCACTCCTGAGCTAATCATCCTTGACCCCAATGGGAAGATGCTGATCCCGGGCACGTGAGTTAGCATTCTTAGATAAATGGGGATTCTTTTATAAATAGGATCCCTGGATTGTGGATCATATACATAAATATAACATGTGAGACAGTATTCTTAGAAATATAAATATGAATTGATCTCTGGCGCATGTGCATTCTTATACGAATAGGAGTTGATTCCTGGCCTGCAATTTGTCATTCTTATAGCAATATGAGTTGATTCCTGGCCTGCAATTTGTCATCCTTATATGAATATGAGTTGATTCCTGGCTCGCAAGTTGGCATTCTTATATGAATATGAGTTGACTCCTGGCCCGCAAGTTGCCATTCTTATATGAATATGAGTTGATTCCTGGCCCACAAGTTGCCATTCTTATATAAATATGAGTTGATTTCTGGCCCGCAATTTGCCATTCTTATATAAATATGAGTTGATTTCTGGCCCGCAATTTGCCATTCTTATATGAATATGAGTTGATTCCTGGCCCGCAAGTTGGCATTCTTATATGAATACAAGTTTACAATTGATATGGCAGTGCCATTTCTTTGGTTATGAACAAATATTTGAGTGTCTAAACTAAAAGACAGTACTGAAGAAACAGTACCATACTATAAATGACAGTCTGGTATGGTGTTCAGCCCACCTTGAAACATTTGTATCTGAAAACACAGGAATATTTCAGTACCAGTATCTTTTAAGGGATTTTATTACCTATCACATGTGAAAAAGTTGTTGGTAAATCAGTCTTTTATTGAAATACTACAAAAAAAGAACATATAAAAAAAATCAGTTATTTTGACCATGTTTTTGGATATAAATTATTTTCATATGAATGGAAGAATATAAGAAATAACCTGGATTTCAATGATATTTTAGGGTTCAATCAAAGATGTCCACTCAACATGCTATTTTAGAAAAATTAACACAGTCAATTTCTTCGCTTATATTTTTGTATTGGAATTAGCCACAAAAAATAGGCCCTTTCCCATGCTGATAGCTTGCTTTAGAGATAAGTGCCAAACTGCATGATAAAAAATAGGGAAAACTCTCAATTTAAAGTGTTGGTAGGATGAAAATCTAGTGTAAATTTGAGGTTTTCTGTCAGATAGCTGGAATTTAAACTGTTGTTGACAATTTTGAGGGATATGCTCATTCATTCTCAATTGATGTTCCTTAATTAGTCTATAAATGTCAGTGTTGTGGGAGATATATCGGGGCGACTTCCAGTAAATGAAAGGTAATGAAATTTTTGTATGTTTTAATGTTCAAACAGTACATTGGGATCACTAATGACTGATTGTGTGTGATGTCAATCTATCATGCTTGGGCTTCATTTCAGTCTGATACTTCTTATTTCTTTTTTTTGTGTGTGCGAGTAGTATGACAGTTGCAGAGGAAGTGTCCCAAGTACCATCATTCGTGGCTCTCCAAGGTTCAAGTGGCAAACCGCCAACATTGGTACAGATACAACCAGAGAAAGCTCCTGTAGCCCAGAGGTGAGCTGCCTACTCTACCATTCCTGGTGGTGGTGATGGAGAAAGATAAATATCTCTCAATTTTCATTGAAAATAAGATCATAACTGCTTGCATGGAACATTGGAGGTAGAAATACTGATTACATGTACAGTAATTATATTTCTTTTGAAAGTTATAAAGGGAATCTTTCGTTAAACATTCAGATCTGGGGACTGAGATTCCAGGTACAGGAATTCAACAGAATTCATAGCTGGAGGAGGCTGACTGTGAAATCATTCAAAGTTCTTGAAGCATTCCAGTATTTTATGAAACCTGAATTCGCCCCACCCCTGGCAGTTTTCATTGAATGACACACATGATTTACACCTCAGTCACATTGAGGGCTGTTCCAGGAAAAATTACATGACCTGGGGGAAGATTATTCAGTTGTATGATACAGGTATGCGTGGTGGGTTGTATACTGTCATTTAACACTTGGGAGACAGTAAATGATATGAGTGGTTTTGGGTGAGAAAGAGTTTCGTTTCCCCTCATATCATGTACCTTTTTCTGGAGCAACCCTGAGAGCAGATCAGCGCCATATGAGCGTTTAACCCTATGTGTCTTGGCTGAAGGGGGTTGGGATTTTCTTTTCTCTTGTGCTCCGAGACAGAGAAAAATGAGAGCTAGTTCTCTGTGACTTCATATCCTATCATACGAGGGTCATTTTGAGCCTATTTGTATAACCCCCGAGCAGAGGATCCTTGGTAAATTTCATTTTGATCATTACCGTGAAAGTGATGTTTTGTTTTCATTTTTCTTGAACATTTTTGCTTTTCTCGAGATGAAGCCCAAATGTAATTTTATTTCACACCAGATAATTATATACGTACTAATTTATCACTCAGTTTTTATGAAGAAAATTGCATAAATAAAACATTCAGAAAATCTGATAAAAAAAGTTGTTCGAAAATTTCCTTATGGAAAAATCAGTGCGGGCATCTTGGATTTTTTTTAGCTCATCTGGGCTGAAGGCCCGATGGGCTTATGTCATGGCCTGACTGTCCGACGTGCGTCGTGCGTCGTCCGTTGTGCGTAAACATCTTCTTCTCTGAAACCGCTTGGCCGATTAAGCTGAAACTTGGCATGCATGTTCCCCCCAATGAGTACACCAGAATTTGTTCATGCCGTGTTGATACGATTTTAAATATGGCCGCCATGGCGGCCATCTTGAATTTGCCATTGAAACATTGTTATCGCGATTTCTCAGGAACTACTG
This sequence comes from Hanleya hanleyi, assembly GCA_036873755.1. NCBI lineage: Eukaryota > Metazoa > Mollusca > Polyplacophora > Lepidopleurida > Hanleyidae > Hanleya > Hanleya hanleyi. Next base: position 27,404 of record JAVTVY010026144.1, on the reverse strand, counting down.
CATAGATCTTTCTCAAATTTGGTACACAGGTTCCCCTTGGGGTCTAGTTGTGCAAGATGCCTTTTGTGGTCTGATTCACAAATCCAATATGGCCACCAGGCGGCCATCTTGGATTTCCCCATGAAACATTATTATTGCAATTTCTCAGGAACTACTTTGTGGCTCTTCCTCAAATTTGGTACACAGGTTCCCCTTGGGGTCTAGTTGTGCAAGATACCTTTTCTGCTCTGATTCGAACATCCAATATGGCCACCAGGCAGCCATCTTGGATTTCCCTATGAAACTTCGTTATCGTGATTTATGAGGAAGTACTGCATGGATCTTTCTCAAATTTGATACACAGGTTCCCCTTAGTGTCTAGTTGTGCAAGATACTTTTGTGGTCTGATTCAGAAATCCAATATGGCCACCAGGCGGCCATCTTGGATTTCGAGATGAAACATTGTTATCTCGATTTCTCAGGAAGTACTGCATGGGTCTTTCTTAAATTTGGTACAGAGGTTCCCCTTGGGGTCTAGTTGTGCAAGATACAATTTGTGGTCTGATTGAAAAATCCAATATGGCCACAAGGCGGCCATCTTGAATTTGCCAGTGAAATCTTGTCATTATTTTTCGTTAACTACTGCATGGATCTTTCTCAAATTTGGTACACAGGTTCCTCTTGGGGGTCTAGTTGTGCAAGATACCTTTTCTGCTCTGATTCGAACATCCAATATGGCCACCAGGCGGCCATCTTGGATTTCCCTATGAAACTTCGTTATCGTGATTTATCAGGAAGAACCGCATGGATCTTTCTCAAATTTGATACGCAGGTTCCCCTTGGGGTCTAGTTGCGCAAGATACAATTTGCGGTCTGATTGAAAAATCCAATATGACCACCAGGCGGCCATCTTGGATTTCCAGATGAAACATTATCGCGATTTCTCAGGAACTACTGCATGGATCGTTCTCAAATTTGGTACAGAGGTTCCCCTTGGGGTCTAGTTGCGCAAGATACAATTTGTAGTCTGATTGAAAAATCCAATATGGCCACCAGGCGGCCATCTTGGATTTCTCCATGAAATTTTTTTATCGTGAATTCTTAGGATATTACTGCATGGATGTTGATACACAGGTTCCCCTTGTGATCCAGTTGTGCAAGATACCTTTTTTTGGTTCATTTCGAAAATCCAATATTGCCGCATCTTGAATTTCCCATGAAACTTTATCATAAAATCTCAGGAAATAACTGCATGGATCATTTTATAGTGTTCAGGGGGGACAACACAAGTTAGAAACTCATCTATTGCAGTTCTTTAGTAAAAATTTCTCACAGCTACTTTCTCCAGTTACAGACAGATGACCTACAGTGCCGTGGCACTATCTTTTACATCTTCGCAGACAGATGGGGGTATGTCTTGGTTAGGCCATACCTCACCAGAGATTACTTTCATTGGAAAAATGTCCTGTTACATCTCATTGCCATCGTAACAACCCAGTCGCACATATTTCGTACTCGACATGTCTCCCCCTGGTGCATATACCCACAAAATATTGGAATCGTAGGTTAAAAACTGTCCAATGTACTGTCCGGACACGAAGTGGACAGACGGACGAACGACTGCAATCACATAATAAAAATTGGTTCTGGTTATTGCTTATACAGCTTACTGACAATCACACATTATATTTTGGTATAATTGCCTTTATTCCATAACCTCCAATTACAATCATGAATTTACAGCTTGACCTCCTGTGAAATCGACTATGTTGCCATTTTGTTCAGGGGAGACAACGCAAGTTAGAAACTCATCTATTGCAGTTCTTCAGTAAAAATTTCTCGCAGCCACTTTCTCCAGTTATAGCCAGATGAGCGCTACAGTGCCGTGGCACTATCTTTTATACATTTTGTGGTAGAGCTGATAATTGACCAAACAATAAGGTGTTGCAAGTTTCAGCTCCCTAGTCTCAGGATAAACAAATATATTTAACGGGGTGTCCTCGCCCCATTTCGTGATACCCATCAGATCAACCAGGCCACATAGGGTTTAAATAAAAGAAAAATAAAAATGTAAACATTTTGATTGTTGGCCTAATTGGTAATATGATTATTGTCTCGCATTAGGAGGGAATGGGATTTTCAGCAATATGTCAGAGCCAGTTTTTCACAGAGCAGTGAAATTTCGCACATCATCCGAACATTTTCTGTGCATTTTTATCTTGAAATATCATGAAAATCCAATAAATACTTGGGTCATACTCACCAAACTGAATTTCACCCTGACAATTTTGCATGCTAAATTATGTCGTCCTAGTGGCCAGTCACAATGTTACAAAATTGCAAGCCTAACGTCATTGTGCTTTGAAATAACATGCAAGTTATTGGAGATTTTCTTTGATTCTGAATAGATTTCATTCAGAATAAAAATTCACAAATTACATACAGATACTGTGAGGAATTTCAGTAGTTTGAGAAAACTTGGCCCCAATATATTGCTGAAAATCGCGTTCCCTCGTAATGTGAGACAGACAGTAATGTATATGTCATGGTTAAATCTTTCAGTCTGGGCACAGTATATGGATTCCCTGCCAGACCCTCCACCAAAGGCAAGAACCTTCAGGCTACAGCGAGAGGTATGTAATCACCATGGGGCCCTGTGAGGGGATAGACACCTCCAAGAATATTCCTTTCTTAATGACTTCTTGTATACCGGTATACTGTAAAAAAGCATCTAGTGATTGGTAAAGGACCTGGTGGGATTTTGGCTCCCATGAGATATGGTTTGGATTGTGCCAAAATGAAATATCACATACAAAAGAAATTATTCAGTTAGCTTGAAGAATATTATCTCATATGATTCTTGAGTAGTCTAATTTTGATGCCCTGGGTGTACAGATTTCTGAATAATATAGTCTTCAAATAGAATATTTGTGCAAACTCGTCTGTTTTAAGAAAAAAATAGCACCTTTCTCTCTCTGTAGATATACGAAGCCTGATTAGAACCAAATGGGTCTTTGGGCAACAACTGACTATTGACACGATCATTATTTCGAGGTAAAATTCATCTTGGTTCAGGACTGGTTTCGTATGCTTATGAAGAGAGAAATGTGTGCAATTATTTCCTCGAAATAGATGGATTTTGCATAAATTCATATTTTTCTTGTATCCAATATTTCATTTTGGCTCCACACCTCTGTTCAAAATGCTGATCAGTTGTTGCACACCTTTCATCTATACACCATAGCTTACATGTTAAAGGCATTGTATATCGATTTGGATTGGTCCCTCATTTCCTAATACATATAGATATATTTGCTTCCTTGCATGGCTATGTATTAGACTAGCTAGAATGCATTGCAAAACAAAAATCGAATGTTGCACCATGGGAGATGAGCTGATGCTGGAATTTGAACAGTCAGCCTATGAAACGTAACATGATTAGTTGCGCCCATGATCACCTGCGTGGCGCCTTTGTACAATGTCTCACCTGTGTAGGGAGTGTGTAAGAGTCTAGTGGTGTAGCCTGTTTGACGAGGGGCCGTCGAGCTTGTCTAATCTATTGATACACACTTCTAGCTTATTTCCTTCTGATAGCGGTAAGTAAGCTTAGTGGTACACATTTTGTATGGGGACCTGGTCGTCCTGTCAGAGGGAGTATTGAATGACGTTCTAACCCTCCCCATTATAGTTCATTATGTTAATGTTCATGGCATGAGGAGAAAACTCTGGTTGAGAAGGGGTACTTTAGTCATGTGACCACGAAGCAGCCAATAGAAATCTCTGCCTTTAACAGGTTAGAGAGAACCACCTCTCTAAAATGGAGGTGAAAAATGTTGTTTTCGCCCAATAAAGTGAAGAATATTTGGAACCGAGAGACATCCACCATAGGTGATCATGGACATATATATTCGCATCAAATGGTATTGAAAAAACTAATTGTCATCTATCTAATTTGCATAAAAAGAGAGAGAGAATTAAGGTTTAATGTTCAGCAATATTTCTTGCATAAGAAAGACCGCACTGCGGTGGTCTAATGGTTAGAGCGTCGGCCTCGTAAGCGGTAGGTTCTGGGTTCGATCCCAGGCCGGGTCATACCTAAGACTTGAAAAATGGAACTTGTTGCTTCCTCGCTTACGTTCAGCATTAAGAGGATAGAACAAGGACTGGTTCGCTCGGTGTCAGTATAATGTGACTGAGTGGGGTGTCATGTCTGCCTACAGCATGATATTTCAGTGGGACAGCACTATAAAATGGCAGCATTAGATCTGCTCTGTTACAAGTAGGTTCCCCTTCCCCTCCCCCTCCCCTCCCTTCCCTTCCCCGTCGTGATATAGCTGAAAAAATGTTGAAAGCGACGTTAAACCCTATTCACTCACTCACTCACTCTTGCATAAGAATAAACGAAATGTTTTGTTCTCTATTAACAATTAAACTTTGTGCACTTTCACTGGAAAACCACTGTTATGACATGTAACAATATATAAGATAAGTCGCCTGAAGATTTGGAGTGTTACGACGAGCATTTGGAGCATCGAGTCAAAAGTTATTAACCAAAAACGACCTTTTTACCTCCATTTTAGAGAGGCAGTTCTCTGTAACCTGTTTAAAGAATTCATCAACTGATTAATGTTTGACAGGTGCCAATCATACACAGGGACTAGAAGTGAATCATGATGAGATTGCTCGAAGTCTCCTTGATCTATCAAAGCAGCCATCAGAGACACCCATTGGTCAGCAAGCGACTTCACCAGGGGACCAATCAGGGCGAGGTATGTCGCTGACTGTGCATGTGATTGACTGGTTGGTCGGACTTTGTGTAAAATAGATTAAAAAGTGGACTAAATTATCTCTGTGATATATGTTTATCTGTGGGAACATGTTCATATTTGATAAATTAGGACATTAAAATCTGAAATAATGATAACAAAAACTGACTAGTGTGATTTGGTATACATATAGTTGAGATGCATTGAATATCGATAATTATTTAACTCACTTGAGATTCTAAAATTGTATAAATTGTAAATCCACTAATTATTCTATCATCCTATTAAAATCCAATTATACACGTCAATTTGAGGACAAAATTCAATCAGTTTTTGTAATAAATTTGTTCACTCTATAAAATCATTAAAATAACAAAGAAAAAATGGATTATCTTCATGATTGTATACTTTTGTCAACTTGCAGTTTTAATAAATCTGATCATCCCCTGATTTTATGGTGGAAAATTTCATTTCCTGTTATTGATTTATTAAGGTGATTTACCTTATCATGTGAAAATTTGGTTAGATATTAAATATATTCATATATTGCAAGCTTTTCTATTCTCATTAGTGGCAAGACTGGATACTCTCATTGGAGCTCTGAGAACACGGACAACTGGTCAATCTCAGCCAATCACAGCTGGGGAGACATCTGCTTCAGTCAGCCAATCAGGGCTCTTGTCTCAGAAGCATACATTGGTGCCAGCCCAGGGCAGTCTGAGATCGACCAGTACAAACTCACCTGTACAGGTTATAACAATTGATAGTGATGGCGAAGAGAGGTCGAATTCTGCTGAGGATAGTGGTCTGGTAAGTTGTGGAAATTCGACATGTGATACTTCTGGTGGGTTGATAGATTTGATTAAATAAATTAAAATAACAGTTTGGAAATTATTGTAAGAAATTTGTAAGTTTGAGCTTTTTGGTAAGGAAGGGTAAGTGAAGTTTTGTGAAACTTTTGTCGAACAACCAGTGTAACAGTGGTGTTGTGTATTGAATTAAACGCAACATAAAAAGGGTTGTAGAAAATGATGCCGGTGTACTGATAAGAAGTCATATGACCCCGAAGACAAATATACTGACCGCATATTTCTAAAAACATCACAAGAACCAAAAGCTATCCCTGTGATGATTCGTATCCCAGCCACGCTTTAATGTAGCTGTTCATGTGGACATTTTGAATGACATGGCCACACGGCCGCTAGCACTGGCTTGAGTGACATTAGATACAAATATTTCTGAACGATGATGTAATAGCCTTGAATTTGAATTCCCATTAACAAACATCGTTGAGGTCATGAGGCCCACCATGACTTGTAGATAAGTGTGGAATTCTCTTCCATACGACCAAGTGGAATGGAATGACTCAATTTCACCCTTTTATGTCACGGGTCAATTCATTATTCACTGATTAAACAGATGCCATCTTTGTTTAGATACTTTCACAAAGTAGAGATGTTGCAGACCTGACCGCATATATCGTTGTATGGTTTGCTTAGATCATGATAAGCCATAATCCATAGTCATCACATCATGTGTTTCAAGATGCTGATGGAGGACTACAATCCACTCAGATATTTTATAATACATCTGCAACCTATCTTCAGTCCATTTCAACAATACCTGAAAATATCCTCATTATTTTCAATATTTTGCAGAAAGCAGAAGTGGATGAAAGGTCTCCAGTGAAGGGTAGAAACCAGCAATCTGCTTCCAGGCCAGTTGTTCTGCCCCTGAAGTCACCGACGAAGTTGAAAGATTTGAGAAATAAGGGCGACATCTCTTTGTCCCGTGTCTTGGCAGCTGGCATGGTGAGGGGATTCATTCCGCCATCTTTGCAGACACCAGGAACCAAATCTGTTACCACTTCCTCTGCGTCTTCGACCAGTTCCACGGCTAGCGGAACAACAGTTGCTTCAGTTGGACCAATCATAGGTCAGCTGATTCGCCAAGAGCCAATCAAAATCCACGTTACAGGTAGCGACTTGGCTGGTGGGTTCCTCACCGGAATCATTCCTCCATTCCAGTTCACACACCCGTTTCCCGGATATGACAGCTCTGGTACATTGGATAGGGCAAAACTGACCCTACCATTGGTGGCCCAGGATCAAAATGCAGCAACGGGGCATTCTTCTGCCAATGCGAACCTCAGTGATACAGTACTGATGATTTCCCCGTCTGAGTCTGGGCAAAACATTCTACAGTTGGTATCCTCTACGACGGACAAAAGTAGTAGTGAAGGAAGCGGGTTCACTCATGGTCCCCCAATAGGGTCATTGTTGGGGCACATTGTGAATGTGGGAGGCAGCTCTCTAGGTGAAGGTTCTCCCAGCACTCAGCATATTATATTCCAAGGGACTAGTCTTGGACCATCTCTTATTCTCCCTATTTCTACACCTGGGACAACAGCGAGCGAAATGCCCAGGGAAGCAACAGAGTCGACATTCAAGGTATCTAGCAACCCCTCATTTTCAGGTGCTCCACAAACTACCAAGGGTAACATCACAACATTGACAAGTGGATTCACAACAGTAGAGAGTGGCATGACAGCCCTGGCAGATGGGGGCACTCCTGTCAGAAGTGGCAGCACTCCTGTTACAAGTGGCAACAAACCTGGTCCAACTCACAGCACAACCGAGTGGTCCAGCATGACTTCGTCAAGGCATGTTAACATTGTCTCAAGTGGTACCAGTAACACGGATGTTATGACCAGTACTGCTAGCATTTCAACGGTTTCTTCAAACATTTTCACGAACACCATTCCAAGGACCACCACCAGCTCTCTCAGTTCTACCACAACGGTTTCAGCATCAACCTCCGGCATGCCAAGGTGTACGGCACCCATCCCAACTTCTGTTGTTGGCAGCATTGGTGGATCCGCTATCGTCGGCGCTGTACACATATCCAGTCCTTCCCTGGCGATGTCCCCTGGAGCAGTCATGGTGCCGAAGCTGGTACAGACACCAGACAACCAGCACCAGGTCGTCTTTGTCATGGCCGACAGCTGCCGTTCTCCAACAGGAATGGTGCCAACTGCAGGCAAAGTAGACATTAGTGCTGATTCCATGGTAGATGGTCGTTATGTGTGCAGTATTTGTAATAAAAGTTTTCAACAACAACATCAGTTGACTCTACACAGAAATATTCATTATTTTGAGCGGCGATTTCGCTGCGAGGACTGTGGTGTCTCATTCAGGACCAAAGGTCACCTTCTGAAGCACGGACGCTCGGACAGCCACATTGCCAAGCAGAGCATCAACACACATTTCGGTGTTCCGACGACTGACAATCCCCGGCCGTTCAAATGTAATGACTGTAAGGTGGCCTTCAGGGTACATGGCCACCTGGCGAAACATCTTCGATCCAAAATGCATATTACCATGTTGGAGAAAGTCGGTAAGCTTCCATCGGGAACGTATGCACAAATTGAAAAGGGCGACTTGACAGATATAGATTCGTCAAACTGTGAGCGAACGCTGGAGAGCTTGCATAACATGATTGAGGCAGCTAATGCTGTGACGTTGGGACACCTGGATCATCTTCCACAGATGAGAGTGACGCAACATCGCGAATCTGGGTCAGGGAATGACTCTGATACGTTGGATGATTCTGATGGGGAGGATGATGGTGGCTTGACAATTGCCGAAGGGGAAATGGAACCTACACAGGGCGAAGGAGTCGCTGGTCCGTCAGATATGAGCCCTGTCAATGAACAATTCCACCTCCACAATCGCTCCCCTTACGAGAAATTCAAGGAAGCATCCAATGAGAAAGTCACTGTGGAAATCAAACAAGAGCCTATCGAATTTGGAGACATCGGGGAAGGGAACTCCACCGCCTCACGATATGGGACTGAGAGCGATCTGGAATCCCGAGAATCCGAAGGTTACGGAAGGTCAAATTCTCCAAGAACTCTGCCAGGCATTAGTGTGACAGAAGGGCCACACAAATGTGGCATCTGTCGTCAAGGATTCAAAACTCTGGATTTTCTCAATGTAAGCCTTGATTTTCTGAATGTAAGCCTTGATTTTCTCAATGTAAGTCTAGATTTTCTCAATATAAGTCTAAATTTTGTCAATGTAAGTCCCTATAGTTGAAGAATTTTCTTTGACAGTGTCCCTCATTGCTATATTGACAAAAACGAAATCATGCGTAAATCTATATGCTTTAAATTCTATGATTTGTTCATATGGCATAAGAAGATTGTTCATAAAATGAAGGTTATGCGGACACTCTGGGGAGTTGTGCACATGGTCTGAAAAAAAGTGGCATATAGTCGATTTATAGATGAAATATTGCTGAACGTGACATTAAACCTTGATACTCTCTCTCTCCCTATAGGCTGATACGTTTGGCAGAGTGTCTTGAAAGTTGTGCAGATTGTTTTGGAAAGTTGTACAGATGATATGGAAAGTTGTGCTGATCTGAAAAGTTGTGCATGTGATCTGGAATGTTGTGCCAATGTTCTGAAAAGTTATGCAGAGGGTCTGGAAAGTTGTGTACATGTAGATGATCTGGAAGTTATGCAGTTTGTCGGGGAAAGTTGTGCTGATGTGCTGCAAAGCTTTCCAGATGTTCTGCAAAATTTTGCAGATATTCTGGAAAGTTGTGCATATGTCCATGGCATCATGGTCTGCAAGGATGTACAGATGTTCTGCAAAGTTTTGCAGATATTCTGGAAAGTTGTGCATATGTCAATGGCATCATAGTCTGCAAGGATGTACAGATGTTATGCAAAGTTCAGCAGATATTCTGGAAAGTTGTGCATATGTCCATGGCATCATGGTCTGCAAGGATGTACAGATGTTCTGCAAAGTTTTGCAGATATTCTGGAAAGTTGTGCATATGTCCATGGCATCATGGTTTGCAAGGATGTACAGATGTTCTGCAAAGTTTTGCAGATATTCTGGAAAGTTGTGCATATGTCCATGGCATCATGGTCTGCAAGGAAGTACAGATGTTCTGCAAAGTTTACTGTGTAGCTGATCTGGAATGGAAGGTTGTACAGATACGATGTTTTTATTTACATGTCCTGATGTACCTTGTCCCTTTACTTGCAGAACCACCTGATCACTCATGCAGAATTACGCCCGTATGTGTGCGAGTACTGCGACGCAGGCTTCACTAACGGACAGTCATTAAAAATACACCTTCAGACTCATAAACGGGTAAGAAACTATTCAGTTCAGAGTTAGCGCCTTCAGTAAACTTGTCCCTCATTATAAAGCTGAAGTTGGGGACAAATCATTGATCACACTATTGGCGAGTCGCACTGAAGTGAGTCATCAGAACAGCAGCATACATATCACAGCTATTTTTTGAGAGACATAACGCAGGCCACTGTACAGGGTAGGTAAAAAAAATGTCCACCTGTGGTTTTGTTCATTTATTCATATGAAGTTACAATTTATTGTGTATATGAATATAACTCGTGGAAGGGTACTTCATCTCGCCACTATATTCAACCTTCGTATGTTTTATTCATGGAAGAAAATGTACAAATTTTGTGTAGATACCAATGGCTCTCACAAAAAAGGGAAGTGCATTCTCTCCATAAAGCAGCTATGAGTGAACACAGCAGTTGAGGAAGAAACAGGAATGAGACTCTTCAGTGTTTATCTATTTTCAGATATTTCTGTTGCCCATTTTTCCAATGCCAAGTAACAACTCTCAGAGAGAAAGTCTTAACGTGCAACAGAGATATACCTGAAAACAGCTAAACATGTGAAGTGTCTCATTCCTGTGTCCGTTTTCATGCATTCCCACATTATGTAGAGAATGCACATTCTATCCATGAGTGTCATTGGTATATACACATCATCTGTATATCTTTGTCCATAAATAAAACACTCAGTTGGTAGATATAGCGCAGACAAGACAGTAGCCTTCGTTGTGTTGTATTCATATACACAATAAATTATATCTTCAGATGAAGAAATTAACAAAACCACAGGTGGACATTTATTTTGATTCGCCCTGTAGTGAAATCTGCTTTATACTGAACCATGTTATAATGAGGGACAAGTGTACATCCATATTATATGTAGGTTTGATTTGCATGATAGTATGTAGATAAAATCCAGAATCCTTTTCTCATTGTGGATCATGGGAGTCGTGGATTTATGCACAATATACAGTGCCGTACAGCCAGGATATCTTAAGGGTTGAGTCGATTTGTTCCAACATATATGAGGGTTTGTTTTGGACAAGGGACAAAAAGGGGCTATTACCTCCATCTGTATAAAAGTATAACTCCGAAAGGCTTGGCTTCTAGCTTGGTATGCCCGATACACAAACAACCTTGTATTAATTGTGTTCAAACGATTTAGTTAATTAATGAATTATTTATGCATGAAAATGTTAATTGTTCTGATAGATGTACCACCTCTTGTTCAGTCTAAAAAATTTTGTTAGAAGGGAAAGAACTGTGTAAGCAAGTTTAAGTGGATAAGAGTTGTGTCCCTTAATCAATCTGTTGTATTAATTTAATGTATGCTACATGTTTTTGGTGTGTTGTGTTGTGTTGATTATTTCTGGATAACTTGTTTTTGTTGGAATACTTAGAATTTTGTTCGATCGTCCCTATATACATGTAGCTGAAATATTGCTGAACGCGACGTTAAACCGTAAATCTCTCTCTCCATCGGAGTCTCCCTTCATGTAAACTTGTTTGTCTCTTTGTCAGGAGAGGCCATATGTTTGTGGACACTGTGGAGACACCTTTGCCAGGTCTGATGATTTGAAGGTACATTTACAGAAGCACACGAGACTTATTAGTATGCATTTTAATGTTCAAGAAGATAAAACGGATCAGTCAGATCAAAGAGAGGCTGCAACTGATAAACCAAACAGATCTGTCAGTACTTGCGCAACTTCTGCAACGTCCACATCACGGTGCGGTGCAAATCAGCAGGCAAATTTGTCAGACACGGCTTCTTCCAAGCAGTTTGTGAAAACACAAGTGAACACAATCAGTGAAGGGAACAAAGAAATTGTGAACCAGGTAGTCAGTGATAGTGAAAATTTGAACCATCCAATCAATGAGATGGACAGAAGGACAGAAAATTTGAACTGTCCAATCATTGATGTGATCAGATTCAAAAGTTTGAACCAACCAATCAGTGATATGGACAGACAATTGGAAAGTTTGAACCGACCAGTGAGCATTATCAACAGGCGAACAGGAGAATCAAATCAACCAATAAGTGCGACAAACAGACTAGGAGAATCAAATCAACCAATAAGTGCGACAAACAGACTAACGGCAAATCTGGACCAACCGATCAGTTGTGTAGATGCAGTAACTGAACGTTTAAATCAGCCAATCAGTAATGCGGATCGAAGTGGTGAACATATTCACTTGCCAACAAGGGATGTGAGGATACAAAGTGAAAAATTGAACCAGCCAATCAGTGGCTTGGTTGCTTCCAATCAACCAACCACTGAACAGAACCAAGACCAAAACCAATCAGGGACCATAAACAAACTAACAGAAGTGGCTGCTTCAAAGGGTGATACATTGTCTGCTATGGAAGATGAAACTGTTCTTTCTGAGAAAGATAATTTGCCAGAAAAAACGGATTCCTAGTGATATATCAGGATTTACTGGCCCATACTGAGAACGTCAGGGGACTGCCAAAATACGGAAGAAAACACGAATACCAGCTTCTTCTTGAATCTTCTGTGACCAGACATGTGTTGAAGTGACCAAGATCAACTTGGAGTGAGCTCCACAGGTCCTGCAACTTCCAGCTCTGTCAATTTAGGAAGTCCACCATGGCGAAAATGTTATGGCATTAACATAATTCCCATTTAACACCATGTTGTACAATATTTTTACCAAGGCAGTCAAATCAGCAATTGCTGACTGTCATTGTGGGTTGACAGGTCTGGCCACTAACAAAAAAAAAAGTGGGAATGGTGTCACAGAATTGATTTCAAAAAATTTAAAGCAGCTGGGATGAATATATCATTTATATGGACAATTCACCAATAATGTATTATGTGTATTCGACCACCCAGCAAAACTGTTAGTTAGTGATAAAAGCTAAAATGTGATTGAACCTATAGTGCTACATGTACATATGCATCTAGTGTTTGGTGAAACCTGGCAAAAAAACCTGACACCTAGATGAACGGACCAAAACAATTGTTATAGTCTTGATGGTGCGGATGAAGTTTTGTAAGGGGCTGAGCCTCAGTCCCTTACAAAACTTCATGGGGTGGGCTGATTAATAGAGGAGGCTCAAGAGGATGTGCAAACAAGAGATGAAAATATATTTATGTAATTTATCCAGTGAATGCATTTGGCTCAGGTTGGTGAGAATATTGTAAACCAGATCCCCGTCAAACACAGAGCCGCCACAGGTCCGTTCCCATGGTAACCATGCTGCGTTAATTCGGATAGGTTTCACCATACACTATCATGACTATACAGTGAAGCCTGTGTATACTGACCATGCTTGGGATCAGATTATAGTGTTGGTTTTGACAGGGTTCTAGTTTATCAAGGTTCAAAATACTCAAATTTAAGTATTGAGACCATGTCTGTATTTAGAGGTTAGTCGGTTCACCCAGGTGTCGGTATTCACAGGTTCCACTGTACACTAAATTGTTTGTATTGTACATGCTGTATATATGTGTTGATATAGAAGCCTGTTTGATCATGTTTATCACAGTAAAAAGTTGAGAAATATTTTATCATTGAAGTGTGCTAATATTTGGTACTTTTGCTAAGCTATCCCAGTGAATAATCTGTACTGTTTGAGATTGATATTTTGTATTATTTTTAAGTCAACATGACATATGTATATACAATGTGACGATGAAATGAAGACTCAGTAGAGTTTATTATGCTTGACCCAGTCCAGTTTGAATACTGCCGCGGTATGATTTTTTTTAAGCAAAGACAGGGTTCTCACCCAATGGCCAAATTTGACCAAGGGGTGTTGTCATCGTCGTCTGTCTGTCGGTCTGTCATCCTTGTGAAAAAAATATTTCTTGAAGAATTATAGCCAGGCTTTCCAAATTCATATCACCTATGAAGCTATCAATGAATCAGAAGCATATTGAATATGACCCCCCCCCCCCACCTTGATCAAAATTTTGTAGGTCAAATTATACATTTAAAGTATTTTCAGTATTGTAAACCCAATATCTCTTGCAGGATTGTAGCCAGCCTTTGCAAATATAGGTCATAGCAGTATCTGGCTACTGACCAGAAGCCTATGTAAAATGACTGACCTTGACCTATTTTCTCAAGGTCAAAGAATATGTTAATTGTAGATTCAATGATGATGTTGTCAGCACATCTCCAGAAGGATTAGAGCTACATGTATCCTTTATAAATCCACTACTTATGAATATATGCTAATTGTCCAGAATTTTATCGAACACGATGGACCTTGACCTATTTCAAGATCAAATTACATGTGTATATGGTTATGCTGTTAGCACAATATATCTTGAAGCTTTGGAGCAAGCTTTTCTATATTTACATGTGCACCACATATGTCAGTTTGCTTATTGATCACATCACTATGAAGTTTGACCATGGCCTATTTTCTAAGGTCAAAGTAAGTTTAAGTTTGTTGGTCGACCATTCATTGTACTGTACTCTTGTGGTGCACATTTCTTTTCCTGCTAAACCAAACTTAAAAGTTGAATCCTATATTTAAACAAGGTAGATCATGAGTGATTGAAACCTATGATTTGGGGCTTATTGGTCTTTCAGAACATGTTTGATAGTATATGGATGGTTGAATCTTATTGAATAGTTGGATCGTGTTACAAGGCTCATTGAATGATTTTATGGTGGTTGGATGGTTTAAACTTTCATGATCTTGCACGGTACTGTTGATTTTTTTTATCAGGCTTGTATGTCATTAAAGTGATGATTGAATGTTTTCCATGTTCAACACGATCAGATCATGTAATAAGGATATTTGGATGCTATGGAAGGGATTAATTAGGCACATTATTAGGAGTGGATGTGTTATGAATATTATTATGGTGTTTGAATGGTGAAAGGTGTGGTACATTTAGTGGGAACTGCCCAATACAAGACTTGCCGGTCGTCTGAAAGTGGCAGAAAACTAGAGTTGCCCATTTTGCAGGAGCAAGATTTGGATACAGCAATGCCTTCAACATGGGAAAATCACTGTCATAAGTTTGTTGATAGACAGTGTCAGAAGCTGACAGGGACCTGAAATATAACTGAACTGTTCTAGAGTGAAACATGTCTGAAGAAATCATGTCAAAAATCCTTTGAAATAACTTTTTTCAGCAATTTTCACTCCGTGCCTATACTTACAGCAAGCGTGTGGCAAAAGTTTACTCGTGGTTCGCATTGCGCTATGGGAAGGAACATGGTGGTTTGGCTATTTTTAGATGACCGGCAAAGCATGTATCTCCTCAGGATAACATGGCTCTCATGTGCGAGTGATTCAACACAACCCTGAAAATTAGGCATGGGGCATCGCTGTATCACCCTCATCAGAGGATAGTACATACCATGTGACATATTAACCCATGATATCTGTATATGAAGAGGGGTTATCTCATTCTGTTTTGTAGGGGGTTCATTAGACATGTCCGCACTACAGTCTGGGTAGTACTTGTCACAGGTATACTTAATATATGTGGAAGAGCATGGTTTGTCATCCTACATGAATATTACTCACTACATGTATGAAATGCCAAAATTTATATCACCGGATGTGACATAAATAAATAATTGAAGCCGACAATTCTCAAAAAAAATGTAAGCATTTTACTGCTATACTCAAGTCAAATACTTAAATGAAACATATTTGACTAATTTCTGTCGGTTAAAGGGGATTGTCCACAATTATGATTGGCCCAGTGCAGCAGATAAAGCACTAGGTACTAAGTCACTGATCCGTCATGCATGAGTGATTTCTATTGTATCACTTCATCCTCACTCTGATTAGCAGAGTTCTTATACAGAGCATTACTCTCATGATTTGACTGGGAAGGTACTACATAGGTCATTAATACCTACCAATCAACTCATCGGAGCTCGGCACAGATTCAAAACTTTCTCCTGTATTGAGACGGTTGGAGAGAACCACCTCTTTAAAATTAGGTGAAAAAGATCATTTTGCCCGAATGCCCAATAAAGTGAAGAATATTTTGAACCAATAGACATTCACCATAGGCGAGTCAACTGCGAACATACATTTTCACATTCGATGCTATTAAAAAAACAAATTATCTATCTAATTTGCATAATAATAGATAAGTTTTGATCTTTATTAATAATTAGACTGTACATACTTTCTTTGGAAACTCACTGTTATGACTTTTGACAAGACAATCCTTGCAATTCGCTTCAGCATTCCTCGATGGCCCTTGCAAAACTGAATTGAATGGAGTCTCCTCAGCCATTTTTAACATGAGGCTGAATGGGAGATAATGTAATTTCACATTTTCTGCTGCGGCAGATATTTTTATTGCAAGGGTTGATATACAAGCTAAGTCGCCTGAAGATTTTGAAGTGTTATGATGAATGAATCAAAAGTTATTAACCAAAAAGTACCTTTATAACCCCATTTTTTAGGGTAGGACTAACCTTACTCCTCGTGTATTAAACATAAGTAAGCTGTGGTGAGTAAGTACCCAGGACTACCATCCAGCCAGCTATTGAATCACTGGAGTATGAAATCAATGGTTTGCTGAGGAAATTGACTTCTCTCCATTGTTTCTCGCTATGAAGTGACTGGATGTTAGTAGAGTGAATGATGTCAAATTGACTGGGTGGTATATGAAGCAAGTACAAATGAGCTTATTTAGTGTCAGTGAATGTTCTCAGGATCTTTCACCTTGGTCCTGGTATTAATTATCATGTTCATCTATTACCATGATTAAATTTTGAGGATGTTATTTTTCCAAGATACATTGTTCTCCGAGGTTCATTTCATATGCTGTATCCAAGTACACTATTATATTTGTGAGCAGCCAGAAGTGGAGCCCTGAACTTGTTGGGAACGCAGTGGCCTACGGTCATTTTTAGGACAAAAAAGTGCTAAAATTTGGGAGTAAAGTGTTGTTTATCACATGTGAATATTCCAAACGCTTGCAGAGATACTGTACATGTAGCTGTAAGTACAAAATCTTTGATTGAGGATTTATAAGCAAATAGTAGTGATGTCACTAAGTGAAAGCAAGTTAACTCTATTCTGGATTATTCCCAGAGCTATCAAGTCGGATCTCTTTGAGACGTATCATATTGCTAATTTAAAGTAGTAGGTACACCGAGAGAAACATATGTGTCTGAACTGGACAAGTAATTGAACAGGCACAAAAGAATAATATCCATCAAGTAAATAAAGGATCAATAGTATAAAAGAAATAATTACTTGCAATTGGAATTACAATCTCAGTGATATGATACATAAACAGTTTCACCCAGCTGACTTGGCTGGTCAGAATTTTCACCATGTCGGAATAGGAATGACTTCACCCTTTTACTACTACTACTATTACTACTTATTTCAACAATTTCAATATACAATACGACATGTAGTAGCAGCGTTGATATGGGGAGCAAATTTATGACAGAACATTCATTGAGAAAACGGAGTCTTAGACTTTTAATGGATGACATGAAAGAATTACGAATGCAAGAAGTAGGTGGGACAGGGGGTTCCCTTGTCCTATGATAAATGATGTGTACATGCAGTTTTGAGTAAAGAAAAGATATATTTTTGCTTACGTACCGGTAGTACATGTTCTACTTGCACCCGTATATACGCCATTCACGTTATAGATATACAAGGTCCAATTCATATCATACATCTGTTCTGTTCATGACGTATTTTGTTGTATGTTTCTCTCATATTATTCCTCTGAAATGATATTTCCTGAAGTTTATATCATGTTACGTATGGCAAGTTACCTATTTATTCGCGGTCCCAATTCAATTCGAAATGCTACTTTTCAAGTACGGTATCCATTTATAGTGCCTGGGATCACAATATTTACCAATGTGCTTTATTGCATAGTATATCGGTTATTACTGCGGTAGTAAGTTATGTATATATTGTTTTCGTTCGTTTTTGTTGAAGAATTCATATTAATACTATTGGAAGCATAGTTTTTTTTATTATATATGTGAATAGTGTAAAATATACCATATCAACCTTTGAATAAACTGTTGGTGCACGTGCACCTGGAATAATCAACGATCGAAGCGTTCCTTCTGATATTCGTAAATTGTACAGAGAAACATGTGGGTATACCGACCGACATCTGGATCGGTGTGATGGATAAGAATGTCCTGGGGATTAGTGTTCCTTTTCATATCCTTTTCTATTGCAACTGAGGACGGACACCACTCTTCAATGTGGAGAAAAATGTCCTAGCTGGGTTAAAAGCTAGAAGCCGGACACTCGTAGCCACCGGACATTCTTAGCCTCCACACCGGTATTATCAATGGTCTCAATACTTAAAATTTAAAGTGTCTGGAACCTTTTCAAAACCGACTATAATTTGGTCCCAAGTATGGTTGGTTTACACAGGTTTCATTGTATTTAAATATATAATTAATGTTAAAATTGATGACCAATGGAAGCAGAAACGATCGGACACGATGCCACTGTTACGCCTGGTAGTCGCCAAATTTGGCGGGACAGGGGGTTCCCTGTAAAATTCAAATTTTCGGACTTCTTAAAACCTTGTTAAAGAATCGTGTTACACAGAATCTGGTCTCCATGGTGTAAATCAAAAGACGCGTCTCCATGGTGTAAATCAAAAGACGCGTATTTATACGCGTCTTTTGATTTACACCATGGAGACCAGATTCTGTGTAACACGATTCTTTAACAAGGTTTTAAGAAGTGCGAAAATTTGAATTTTACGCTACCTCTGCTGGAGCTATGGTCTGATTTGTGACCTTCAAATTCCACAAATCTTTGGCGAACTCCCGATATCCTAGAATATTGCTGGTTTCACGCCCGACTGATAGATATATGCACCGGCAGTCTGGGTCGCTCTGGGAAGTACTTGTCACAGCTGTGCTTAACCCAATCTGGCTGGAGAGATTTGATTTTTACCACAGCAGTGGGATATGCACCGTTTCCGCTTCCCTCAAATATATTTATTACCCCGGAGACCACCAAAAAGACAGACGTATGATGTGATAGCGATTTCGTCCATCCGTCCGTCGGGACATCCGGCAGTAGTGGATATAGGGCAACTAAAGCCCCTTTTCACCCGGATGTAACTATGACGTCACAACTGTATGGTTTGTAACGAGGCTTTTGATTGGTTGAATTGTAAGTGTGAGGTTGAATTTGATTGGTTGAGGTGTCGTCCCTGTTGTAAAGCAAGATGGTGGGTGTCGGCCCTGTTGTAAAGCAAGATGGCGGCGTGGTTCGGGCATGTTCGGGCAAAAAAAAAGTTCCGGCAAAAAAAAAAAAAAAAAAATGTATTCATGCGCGGTGATGCGGTTTGGCCGTGGTTTTGGCGGTGATTCGGTCTCGGGAAAAAGCTTCCGCGGAGAAAAAGTAGTCCCTAGATAAAATGGTCCGATGGGGTCGAGTGAGGTATCAAAGTGAAGGTTAGGTGAAGGAGCATCTAATGGGCTGGGTGTGGGGTTGAAATATCGTCATTCTGCGCATGCGCGGCGGCCGAAGGATATGAAAATAGCCTTTTTGGAGCTAGGAGATTGACTACTGGTCCGATGGGGTCGAGTGAGGTATCAAATTGAAGGTTAGGTGAAGGGGCATCTGATGGGCTGGGCGCGGGGTTGAACTATCGGCATTCTGCGCATGCGCGGAGGCCAAAGGGTATGAAAATAGCCTTTTTGGAGCTAGGAGATTGACTACTGGTCCAGTGGGGTCGAGTGAGGTATCGATGTGAAGCATTCGTGAAGGGGCATCTGATGGGCTGGGTGTGGGGTTGAAATATCGGCATTCTGCGCATGCGCGGTGGCCCAAGGGTATGGAAATAGCGGTTTTGGAGCTAGGGGAGTCCCTAATGGGCCAATGGAGTCGTATGAGGTATCAAAGTGAAGCATTCGTGAAGGGGCATCTGATGGACTGGGTGTGGGGTTGAACTATCGGCATTCTGCGCATGCGTGGTGGCCCAAGGGTATGGAAATAGCCGTGTTGGAGCTAGGGGAGCCCGTAATGGACCAATGGGGTCGAGTGAGGTATCAAAGTGAAGCATTCGTGAAGGGGCATCTGATGGGCTGGATATGGGGTTGAACTATCGGCATTCTGCGCATGCGCGGTGGCCCAAGGGTATGGAAATAGCCGTGTTGGGAGCTAGGGCAGCCCCTAATGGACCAATGGGGTCGAGTGAGGTATCAAAGTGAAGCTTATGTGAAGGGGCATCTGATGGGCTGGGTGTGGGGTTGAACTATCGGCATTCTGCGCATGCGCGGTGGCCCAAGTGTATGAAAATAGCCGTGTTGGGATGTAGGGAGCCCCTAATGCACCAATGGGGTCGAGTGAGGTATCTAAGTGAAGCATTCGTGAAGGGGCATCTGATGGGTTGGGTGTGCGGTAGGAATATCATTCTGCGCATGCGCAGATGCAATACGGAGGTCTCGTCCAATCAGAAGCGAGTATTTCAAATCCGTCCCAGAGCTCTCGTCCAATCAGAAGCGAGTATTTTGACCCGGTGCATTATGGGACATATCCAAGATGGCGGCACGTATGTTCAAGATGGCGGCACATCCGGTGTCGAAAACTGGCCATTTTGTCGGATGTGGTCACTCAGTGTCGAAAACTGGACCCTGTATGACGTCACTTCCGGGTTTTTTCACTAAAAACTACCTCCAAACATAGAAGAGTTCCTAATGTTTCCTCTTAGACGTCCGTATGTTCAATCGCCGGTGTGTTTTGTGTTTTCCCGCCCCGCCCCAGCGCCCCGCAGCGCGAGCGCGCGCGCGAGTTCTCCGGAAGTGCGCGTCATCCCCGGCAGTGCGCGCGCGGACGCGGGTCAAAAGGTCAAAAGGTCACCTCCAGGTCAGACGGTCCAATGTCCAATGAGACAATGTTGCGAGGTGTGAGTGAGTGCAAGAATGTATTCATCCGCGGTGATGCAGTCATGTCTGGCGGTGATTCGGTCTCGGGAAAAAGCTTCCTTGCCCAATGCCTACGGACTTTACCGAAGATACACGGACTTTAACGAAAAGACACGGACGTACACGAAAAGACGCGAAGGTGAACGCCATTGTGGGAAACCTCCCACAGACAGGTCAGTACATGCATTTCTATGTTGTTCACGCATAATAAAAGGATTGATCTGTAATCTGTGTTGTTGTTGTTGCTCCCTTTTTTTGGACTAACCCATCAGAATAGTACGTATCACGGACTATACCCGTAGAGCTACATCTGGTCTATAAAACACGTCCCTCTGGATCCCACACCTTCATTTCTACAGAGCCATGGCGGAGACCCAGCCCCATGCGACTCGCATTTTACAGTATGCCACCGTGGTGAATTCATTCACGGGTTACCGAGCAGTGGTCCGGTCCATGTTTGCAGATGGCGACGACAACGAGGGACGACGCCAGATCCTGAACGAGTTCACAGAAGCGGTCCTCCACAGAGTGCACTCGATGGAGAGGCGTGCCATCACTCACCACTACTGGACTATGACAGCCATCCTTGATGCTCGGGCTATGGACCACGAGCGCTCACGCCGCAACCAGCACCGGCTGGTTGGCCTCATACTAGTCTGTGCCCTATTCACCCTGGCGCTGTGGTATTGACACTATAAATACCAGGGTCAGACAGAGTGTGTGTCATTCACCGTTCGACATTTGGACCAAGCATGTCATCCGTCCTACGAGCCATCCTCCCCCTTACACCTTACCAGGTGGGATTATACGTTTATGAAGATTATGTGACTCTGGTGGAAGATAGTGGCGGGGATTGGAGGGCGTCCCCTGAGACTTTATCGAATACGGTGACACTACAGCGTGATGGGTGGACTAAGTTTAAACGGGTGTTGAGCGGAGAGTTAGACGGACACCTGATCCACCTGGACAAGGCCAACTACGTATACCATACTGCGCTCTACCCACGGGTGGGACGCTACCAAGAGCCGGCTCGAAGTTTCCTCCTAACTCCCTCTCTGTGGTCAGCCTTGGAGAAAATAGGCCCTCTGGTGGACCAGTTATTTATACCCGACGATCGATCACCCCACCAATTGGCATGGGCTCATGCTATCGAACACGCACTAGATGAACCTAATGAAAAAAAAGCGGATGGAGAAAATACTATATGTATAGAATGCGCAGAGGCTGGAATGACAGTGTCACCTCATGAAGCCACCCACACACACATGACGGGCCAGAACGATGAAGAAGAAGACAAAATCCGTGATGAAGCCGCGGGGCCAATGGCTGAACCCCATGAACAACTGCATGAACCCGACGACGATGCCATTGATTACCCGGCTAGACTCAGTCAGCCCAATGACATGACCACCTGATCCTTTGATCTCACGGGGTTCTCCCTATAAATACGGGAGACAGTGAAATCTGGTACCATTCACGTACTGACCATGACGGAGCATATAGTACTGGCGTATTTCAGCTTGACCCCGAGGTTTTCCTGCACGTGTATGCGGATAAGGTCGATATCATGGAGGAGGTGGTGGGAGACACGGACCCTACACAACCGTGCCCGGCTCACATTCGTCTGTCCCGGGAGGGCTGGACCAAATTCAAACGGGTGTTGTCTGGTGAACTGGACGGCGACCTCATCCACTTGTGTCACGATGTGTACATCCGACGCGGCCCTTTCTTTGCTCAATTGGCTCGGCTAGATGGAGGTACAGTGCATTTTACCCTTCACCCTGATCTATGGTCTGCATTGGAAGATGCCGTGGTGGATGTGGATGAAGTGCTTATCAAGCGGTCATCAGACGAGTTGGACTGGTCATTGACCATGGCCACTGTGGAAGTCCACGAAGAAAATCAGAAAGAAACTCAGGCCCAAGATATACCCGTTATAAATAAACGATAGAGCCAGGGTCCATCATCATTTTGTCACCATGAAGCGCTGGGAGAAGGTGTTGGATAACTTATACTACAGTCCCGACAGTCCGGCAGCCTATAGTGCATTGTCGGCTCTCTATCGAGCGGCCAAACCCCAGGGGGTACAACGTGCCCAAGTCCGAGATTGGTTAAGAAGACAAGACACCTATACCTTACATCGATCTGTCCGTCGCCATTTTCTACGGAACCGGGTCATCGTGGGAGGAATAGATGCCCAGTGGCAAGCGGATTTGGTGGATATGAGCGCCTTTGCCAAACACAACGATGAGAATCGGTATATCTTGACGTGCATCGATATCCTATCCAAGTATGCGTGGGTGGTACCCATCCGGACGAAAACGGGGGCAAATCTCATAGCGGCGTTCAAAGACATCTTCAAGACCGGGCGCAAACCTTTGTATTTGCAAACCGACGAAGGCACGGAATTCCTCAACAGACCGTTCCAAGCCTTTCTCAAGAAACAGAAGGTGTTTTTCTTCCATACGTACAACGAGACCAAGGCTTCCGTGGTGGAGAGGTTCAACAGGACATTCAAAGGCCGCATGTATAAATATTTCACCTATAAGAATACAAGGCGGTACATCGATGTTCTCCCGAAACTGGTGAGGGGTTACAATCGAGCCTATCATCGAAGTATAGAGAGAGCCCCCATTACCGTGACCCAACGCAATGAAGCCCAAGTCCGGCGTGTCTTGTACCCCAGGCCATCGCAGCGAACGACGAAGGCGGTGTACAAGGTCGGCGACCCTGTACGGATCAGTAAAGTCAAGGGCAAGTTCGAGAAAAGTTACTTGCCCAACTGGAGCGATGAGCACTTCCTGATTAAACGGCGCCTACCCCGACAGCGGCGAGTCTATGAACTGGAAGATCTCCAAGGCGAAACGTTGCTGGGGACGTTTTACGACACGGAATTACAGCCTGTTGTAAAACACAGCAAGACTACTACACGGTGGAGCAGATTTTGAAAACGGAACGTCGACGTGGCAAACTGTTTCATTTCGTAAAATGGCAAGGCTGGCCCAGTTCCTTCAATTCCTGGATCGCGGCCAACCAGGTGAAACGACTATAAAGCCAGACACCACTGCCGTCCTCCTTCATTCCACGTCCGACCCCAGTGCTATGGACCAACAGCAGCTGCCTCCGAAGACAGCGTCTCGCAAAACGCGCAAAGCGCAAGTGGTCTTTGGGGTGCTATTGCTAACCCTGCTGAGTGTGTTGTACGGAGGTGTGTTTTACGACGTAACCTATGTCAGTACGTTACTTAACCAACTGAGAACACCAGCCATCAGTGAAACGGGTCTACAGAGAGCACCAGTCGTATCGAGCCCAGTCACCACCACTACCACCACACCCCGCGTACAAGCCACGTCGAGCTCTACACTTACACCAAGTACACCTACTACGTCTCAAGACCCACCGGATTTCATCCCTCACAGTGAACCGACAACGACGACGACCACCCACGTTGTACCCACCCCCAGCACCATCTCTGAACGTGAACAGACAACGACGACCGACGTTGTACCCACCACCACTCCAGTTCACTCGTACGAAATTTACAAGAGCGGGTTACCACGACAACGGATAGACCTCAAACCATGGACCCTCGGTGGCAACATCCCTTCACCTGCGTCATCGCAGGACCGACGGGCTCCGGCAAAACGCACTTCGTCAGGAAGCTCCTTCAACACGCCGACAGCATGATCACTCCACCCATTGCCCGAGTCGTGTGGTGTTACGGAGAATGGCAGGAAGCGTATGCAGCAATGCCCCACATCACGTTCGTGGAAGGCCTACCCAACCTGGCCGATTTGGAACCCGACACCTTGGTGGTTGTGGATGATCTCATGGCGGAGACGGATGCACGGGTCACCCAACTCTTTACCAAAGGCAGCCATCATCGACGGCTCAGCATCATCTACATTGTGCAGAATCTGTTCAGTAAAAACAAAGAACATCGGAATATCAGCTTAAATGCCCACTACCTGGTGGTCTTCAAAAACCCGAGAGATACCACTCAACTGCTGCACCTGGCGAGACAGATGTATCCCGGCCGCACACCGTTTGCGTTGGAAGCCTTCAAAGATGCCACAACCCCTCAGCACGGGTATATGCTCTTCGACCTCAAGCAAGCCACCCCCGACCACCTTCGACTACGGACCGGCATCTTTCCCGGAGAGACCCACCACGTGTACATGCAAAAATAATGTAAACACACCCACAGTGGCGCCCCCAGCTGGGGTCTGTGTGTTTGATGATGGGGAATAATAAAAAGAATGAATACCACAGCAGGGTTGACTTTGTCTGTGAGGTGGATAAAAAGGGCAGAGTTGTGGGTTCTAGCATTAGTTGTACAGGATGTCTGCGCGAGTACGGAAGCACGCTCCCACGCTCCGTGTATTGAAGACGGCCCCACCCGAGTTAGTCCGAACCATTGTACGCGGTGCGGACCCTGACCTTGTACGCTGTCTGTGCGAGATCGGGTACAACCTGTTAAAAGGCAACGTACCACTGACTCCGGCTCAGAAGACCAAGTTGGCCAAGCATAAGACAGGTCTCCGAACCCTAGTCCACAAGCGGGTCCTCAAACACAAAAGAAAAAGGTGTTACAGAAAGGCGGCTTTCTTGGGGCCATCTTAGCACCGTTGGCCGCTTCCGTGTTGGGTCCAGTATTGGGTGGACTCTTCGGCCGACAATGAACCACACGAAAAAATGGTCCTCGTCGAACCACGGTTCCTGCAAAACCTCCAATCACCCTACCCTGTCCCACCTACGGTGAAGACCATAAACAGCCTCGATGGAGAGATGCAACAGATCTTACAGAGACCGGGGTTAAGCGACAGTGAGAAAGTACAACGGTACAATGAGACGCTTCAACGGTACATGACGTTCATGGACCAATACAAAACCCTGTCTACCCCAGCAACAGCAGCACCACCACCACCACCACCACCACCACGTGACAGACCGCTGACCTCAGCACCGCTCCAACAGCCGGGTGAGGTAGCCTCCACAGCCCCACAGTGGGTGGAAGACGAAGTGCTGAAGAGTGTACCTGCCTCGTTCAAGAAACAAGCTGGCCTGGTATTACAACGGATGAAACAGAATCCTAACATGACTTGGAATGATAAAGGCGAACTCCTGGTACAGAATCAGGTGGTCCCCGGCACCCACATGACGGATTTAGTGAATGACCTGATGCGTCAACGCAGATCGCACACCGATCCTCGAGGATGGGAGGTCTTCGCTCAAGGCTTGAAAGACATGCATGTACCACAGGAATTGGTGGGGAACCCCCACCGCTGGGCCTTTATGCAGCAAACCCAGCAATCACCGAGTGGCCCACTACCTTCTTGGGAAGCCGAATGGGAACCGGAGTCACCCCCAAAACACCACCACAACGGGCACTTTCTTTCGCGCCTATAAAAAAACACCCTTGATCAAGACACCCCACATCTCCAGAGCCGTGACACGTAGCAAGTCAACGCGACGAACACGACGCCGGACACAACCGCCCAAGGCGTGGAAGACCTATTAAAACCAACTGCAGCAGCAGGACAGCTCAGTCGCCATGTTTTACCTGACCCTACCCAGTAACAGTTCGCTGGATGTGTTTCCTGACAACACCGTGGCCAAGTACGTGACCCAGTTACCGCAACCGTTACATTTACCTGGACGCTGGGAATGTGCCCTCGTGGATGTCCAATACCCTTACTCGTGGTACAACGTGCGAGCCAATGAAGTGTGGTACGAGGTGACCTACGAAGGCAAAAACACCCGACTCACCCTGTCCGAAGGCCAATACGATACCCCCAAAGAGTTCATGGGTGGGCTGTCAAGACTGATGCATGATAAGGCGCTACGGGGGGTGACGGATAGTGCAGCACGCCTGATAGCCTTGCGCTTCAAGAGAAACGTGTTCTTCGATGTCAACGTACACAACGACAAGGCACAGCTTACCCTCACCGATACCGTGAATGTGAAACTCAGTCCTACACTACAGCAAATGCTGGGTTTCGATCTACAGACGTTCGCTGGTCCCACCTAACACCATGGCGAGATGCCGATGGATATGAAGTCGGGTATGTACGGACTCTACGTCTACTCGGACGTGGTGGACAACCACATCGTGGGCGATATCAACACACCTCTGTTACGGGCGGTCCCCATTAAAAAGACGTATGGCGATCAAGTCACCCACAGTTTCAACCATATCATGTACCTGCCCGTACGACATACCGATATCAACACGATCACGGTGGATATAAGAGATGACACGGGACGAGCGGTGGCATTCGAACGAAGAAAAGTGGTGCTGACACTTCATTTTCGACAAGCACGTGCTCCCCACTTTGCATAATGAAAGTACCTTACGAGTGCGATGCACGCAGCTATGCTGACTATTATGCCCAACAGGCCGGGGGTGGCTTTCCGGTCTTTAGCGGTGCACGCATGCAACGAGGACATGGTCTGGGGAACATACTCGGCAGCATTGTGAAAACGTTCCTGCCCTTGGTGACGCGTGGGGTGAAAGCAATCGGCAAACAAGCGGTACGCAGTGGACTGCAAGTGGCCGGTGATGTCTTGGGGGTACGGCACCCAAAGAATCCTTGAAACGACGG